>APFE030601777.1:38304-148314 GCA_000404065.3 Pinus taeda | reverse complement strand
AAGCCATTGATAAGTGTTCTTGCTGTGTCTGTTAGTGGTGCCATCTTTCTAACTGCACATGATTACTCAGACAAGTTCAAGACCGCCATCAACATTGCAGAAGCATTACTTGAAACAGTTGACCGTATTGGGCCATACAATGTCATCCAAGTCATCACTGATAATGCTGCTAATTGTAGGGCAGTGGGAGCAATTATTGAGGATAAATACCCCAATATATTTTGGTCTAGATGTTTGGTTCACACATTGAACCTTCTGTTGCATGATATTGTCAAGAACAAAAATGTACAATACCAATGGATTGGTGATTTGTACAAAAAAGGCAAAAAAATGATAAAATTTATTACAAATCATAGCAATACCCATGGCCTTTTCCGCAGTCACTCGAGATTGGAGTTGTTAAAGATTGCGAAGACGAGATTTGGTAGCTATTACCTCACCTTCAAGCGCCTTTTGAAGGTAAGAGAGTCAATGGCTAGCATGGTATCAAGTCCACATTGGCAGGTATTGAAGGAAAGGGCTACAAATGCAGCTGACAGGGGAGGTTTTGAAATGGTGGAGGAGGCCGCTCTTGATGGCCAATTTTGGACAAATGTGAGGCAAGTTTTGGATTTCCCCAAGCCCATTTATCACATGATTCGGTTTGCAGATACAGACAAACCAGTGATTGGCGAGGTGTATGAGCAGATGGACACCATGTTGGGGCAAATAAAAGATGTTGTTCATAACAGAGATCCCAACTTGTACAAACTGATTCACGATTGTGTGTGTGAACAGTGGAATAGACTTAATCTTCCACTACATTGCTTGGCGTATTTCCTTACGCCAAAATACTACTCTACGTCTTGGTTGGGCCAACCTGCAGCAAGGGGTGGGGTTAGGACCAAACCCCATTTAGATCCAGAGGTAACTAGAGGATATCTGGAAGCATTAGAAAAATTGGTACCTGACAGGGAGGAATGTGCAGCTGTGCGCCTTGAAATAGGCAGATACTTCAGTGGCACTGGTTTGTATGGTAACTTCCATGCAATGGACGATAGAGATAGATTTGATACTCTCACATGGTGGGAAACATATGGCGGGCAGGGACTTTTGCCAAAATTGGCAAAAAAAGTTCTTTCACAGGTTGTAAATACTTCTTCTACAGAGAGGTGTTGGAGCACCTATAGCTACATACATAATGTGAAAAGGAACAAACTCAATGAAAACCGAGTAGAAAGCTTGGTTTATGTGCACTACAACTTGAGGTTGTTGAGTCATTACTGTGATCGGGCTAATGAGGGTCCCACATATAGAATTTGGGACAATCACCCAGAGGATGACAATTTGGAGGATGGCATTGTACATATTGAAGAACTGGAAGAGGAACTTGTAAGGGATGAAGATGATGCTTCCATGCCACCTCCACCATCCAGTAGCAGTGCTCGAGGTCCGAGTCTTGTTCCTTTGCCGTCGCCACCTCCATCTACACCCTCACGTGGAGGTTCTAGTTCTGGTCGTCGGTCTATGCGGGAGACTCCGAGAAGACCACCACGACCTCCTTATACTCCTGGAGACTCTCGTGGCAAGGGCCACATGTAGATTTATCATTTACAGTTTACTTGTCTTTTTTAGTTTCTATTGGACTTTAGTTTTAACTTTTCATAACTGTTGATTTTTGAGTCCTTGACTCTTGACTCTTGACTCTTTCATATCATAATGATATTTTTTGTAAACAATATATCACTGTGACAATGAAAATTTGAAGTTTGAAGTTGGGCCTTGGCAATTATAACTCATTGGTAATGATTGTGAATTATGAATATGATGCTTCGTGAAAGACTAAAGTTGTTTCACTTCATTTCATTATTCATGTTTCATTTTATAAATTTATAACATTTCATATCATGTTAACAGTTAGAAGTTAGGACTTAGAATATCTAAGATATTACTTCTTGTAATGGTTAAACTTAGCTTAAATGCTATTGAATTTCAATTTTAAAATCTTGAAGTTGAAACTTTAAGATTGAATGTGATGAATGATTCATGAGACTCAATATGTTGCAGTTGTAATATGTGTAAAATTACTATCTTGTGGACATGGTTGATGACGATTATAATTTCTAGATGATTGATGTGATATGGTTCAATGATCAATCTATGTTTTTTTATGTTTTTTAAGTCTAATTCATCATTCTACATGTTTTTGTTGACATATATGTATCAAAAATTAAAAAATATAAAAATATATATATATTTTTAAAAAATCGCTCCCGGATTCGCTCCAAACCGGGAGCTTCTGAAAATGGTCGCTCCCGCTCCCGCTTCCGCTCCCACTCCCAAGTAACATAGGCTAGGAAGCTAAGGAGAAGAAGAAGAGGACGAAGAAGAAGAAGCAAAATAAGCAAGGGGGAACTAAGATGCCATTCATACGGATGAAACTAATGAAGAAAAATATTTCAACCAGCCCTGGAATGTAAAATTCTCTTGCATGTTATGTAAGGGTGACCACCTTCTTCGGAATTGTCCTGGTATTCCCAAGATCTTAGAAGTTTGGTCCATAGATTCACATCGAAATTTTTCATCAGCCTCTAGCGATCCTTCTGGTGATAAACCTTCAACTACTGATAGTAAAGCTTATGGGAAATAGGGAAAAGTCAAATTTCCTTGTAAGTTGTGTGAAGGTAATCATCCCATTCACCTTTGTCCTCTTTTGGATAAAGCTTCCAAAGTGTTGGAAAATCTTAATGCTTCCCAACCTCGTCTTCCAGCTAGTTATCGAAATATTTCCCTTGATCCTCCGCTAGTTGATCAAGTGATTGATCAAAATTCATCTTTGGTCAACCCTGCTCTCTCTGAAAGTGAGCCTCATGAATCCATTCTCGACCAACCATTAGTTGAGAAAATGGTAGACTTGGCTCCACCTTTAGTTAACCATACCTTTTTTGTAGAGAGTGAACCTCATACTGCTTAGGTTCTTCTAGTTTCTTCAATTTCGAATGAACTAGAGGGAAATCCTCACATTACCGAGGTGCATGAGAGCAATTCTCTAGTTCCCATAGAATAGGAGGACAAGTCTCTTGTTCCTATGACACCCCCTTCAAGTAGTTTGGTCACTTCTTTTGATTGGAGTTGAATGGTAGGATATCGCCTTCTATATTATATACCTTTCCAAGTTACAGTACAGGCTTACCATATGGTCGTACCTAGCACATTCATAGATGAGGGTGCATATGTTAGCATTATGTCCTCAACTACTTGGCAAGCTTTATGTTCCCCTCAGCTTGTCCTCGTCACCCAGAATCTATTAGCTTTTAACAGAGGAACCAATCAACCATCAGGGATCCTTCTTAAGTTGCCTATTACTTTGGGAGGAAAGACTGTCTATATAGATGTGATGGTTTTCCAACACCCGTTGGATTATAATATACTCCTTGGTCATGACTATGTTTACGTCATGGGAGCTCTTATCTCCTCCCTCTTTCAAGCGATGTGTTTCCCGCATGAAGGAAATATTTTGATCATTTATCATCTTAGATTAATTGGTCCTAAATCAACTCCCCATCAACCATCATCCCTAAATGGTTCTTATGTGCAAGAGGTATCACCCCCCCACACAGGATAATTACGTGGCCACCTGTTCCATGCCCACATCCACTGATGATCTAGTGGGTGATCTAGTACACTGTGTAATGGGGGCATTGGAACCCAATTTTTCATTTGGATCCCTAGACATGTATCCCTTCTAGAGTATTGTTCTCCCATCTAGTGAGAACCTCTTGGAATCCATGGCCTCTTTTGGGTTGTGATAAAGGGTATGGAGTAGAGTTCCTTGTCTTGTGTCAATCTCTTTAAAAAATGAAACAAGGACCACAAGAATAGTTCTTTTACTATGTCAACCTCATTAAAAAATGAAATAGATATCCATGAGAAGAATCCTTTTACTTGTGTCAAGATCGTTAAACAATGCAACAAGGTGTTAGGAGCATGGTTCTTTTCATGTGTCAAGCTCATTAAAAAATGAAACAAATCCCCTTCCAATTCAAGTCTTTGACAAGATCTTGTAAAATCCCAGTTGAGCCTTTCACTTGATCTCGTAAGTGAACCTTCATTCCATCCACTTAGGTGAATGAGATGAAGCTTGGGGGGCATGTACCTCGTATTGATTCATTATGTTGGGGGCATGCAAACTTATTTCAAGAATAGTTTATCTTTGTTTCAAGCTTGTGTAAAAATGAAACCAAATCCAAGCATAGTTGTTTTCCCATGTTTCAAGCTTGTGAAAAAATGAAACCATACTCAATTATACTCAAGCATAGTTTCCCATGTTTCAAGCTTGTGTAAAAATGAAACCATTCGCACTTTACATCTCGTGATTGTCATTGCTATCAACCTGTTTTGCCATATGAGCCTTGGTTTTTTCATTCCATTATCACCATCTCTTTGGTCGATCATACACTTTCACTTGGTTGTTTTATCCTTGCCTGAGGAACATATGTGATGAGTGGTCCTATTAGCCAATCTCCTGATCTTTACATGTTTTGAGTAGTTCCATCATGACCAAACCAGTTTCTATCCTTTTATACCACTCATTCCTCTAGGAGGATTCATCTTTTAGCTCTTTTCTGACTCTTGAAAAATGAAAATATTGTCGAGTAATTGTCTTTTCGAACTCGTTAAATTAAATGAATTGACATCATCTTAGTATATGTTTACCCCTTTTTCAGGCTGAAATTGACTATTTACGAAAAAGACACACCTTGGTCGACATGGTCAAGAGGTTCTCTCGAATATTGTTTTCTACTTTTTCGGGTTCAAGGGACAAATTACGAAAAGGGACATGATGGAGTTTTCTTTTTCATCTCTTTTTCAAACTCTCTAAATATGAAAAAGATACCAAGTTATTCTTCTATCGGACTTGTAAAAAATTAAATGGCGAAAGATCTGTCACCATGATGAGACCAATTTCTCCTTCCTAGGACTCGTAAAACTCACTAGAATGGATTCATTCGAAGAATGAACTTATATGACAAGCATATGTTATCCCCTTCAAGCTTGTGATAAAAAATAATTGGGTTACTCGTTAGAAATAGTGGGGGAAATGAAAGTGAAACATCCTTTGTATAGGAAGCATGTCACTCTTGAACATGACACTCTTCTGCTTCTCATGTCGGGTTTGGGCTACTCTCACTCAGTCACTTGTCCTCCCAGTTTGGGTGATCCATTTTTCCTCTCATCTAACTATTCCATTTCGTCATCATGACCCTTGGTCTTATGTTGAGTCAAATGCTGCCACATTCTGGAGTCATGTCGCCGATGTTCAGGAGAAGTCCTGTCTACAGTCTATTACCTATACATTGCCTAACCCTTTGCTACAATCTTGGATCCTATTCATTTCATTCCACTTTATTCCTTGTTTCATGTCAATGATGGGGGACTCATCATGGCCCTCCTTCGACGGGTCACTTTCTGTCGACTTTAGCTCATTATCCAGGAAGATGACTTAGAGACTCCCTTTTAGTACCTTAGAGCTTGCATGCCTTAATGGAAAGTACTTCGTATCCGATGACAGGTTTTCATCATTGGCCTTCGATCAGATGATTCCATGAGTGTTCAACATCGGCTTCATTTTTACATTCACGAATTGTATTATTGTACCTTGAGAGCCATTATCATTATTTGTGGTTTCTCTCGTGCTTGTTAACTGTCCACGTCATTGGCCAGTAATCACATGGTTTTCTAGCATGTTTGACTTCGACACATTCATTCGCATGTTAGAATTTGTACTTTGATCGGGTTGGGATGGAGTGTAAGACCCTAAGCTTTGTCTGATATAGCTCAGGTTGCTTGGAGTATGTATTATCCATGATTATACACATGTTTCTTCTATATGGATCGTTGTGACCATACTGTGGGACTTTACATTTATGATCATCCTTTTATATCGGGTGGTTGCGTCCATACCTTAGATCTTAGATTTACAGATGATCCTTCTTATTCGGATGGATGTGCCCATGTCGTGGATATTTTTCATAGTCCTTACTATCCAGATGGTTGTGTCCATACCATGGATTCATGTTTTGATATAAGATATGTATATGTATATTCATCCTTGATTTGTAGGTCTCCTGACATTGTTCATTCTCGTCCTTGCAAAAGCTCGTAAAGCATCTCAACCATCACTCCCTATTCTACCTTCATGCCTTAGGGGGCATATATTATACAGTGTTTTGTCACACCTCCTGCACTTCCATGTGACATACCTCGAAGTGTCTGAAACATGACCATCATGCAGTGTACTCATCCAGATATGCAGTTCAGATGCACCCTAAAACACTGATGAAAAATGTCTTGAACTTCCCCTGAAGAAAAGGGCTCTAAACCCCTAATTTGAGTATCATCGCTCCCCTAACACTAACAACTGTGATACCAACGAGCTTTTGGCTTGGATACTAGCGATGATCCCTAAAAGGCAATTTTCCTAAAGAGGACAAGAAGCTTCATGATCTAAAGGCTTCCAGAACAACGAGCTGGAGGTTGTTCAACATGGATGAGGTGGAGTTCTCTCAACTTGGCCTTTTGGTATTATCCCTATGAGCTACCTCCTTGAGATGAGGGCCTTCTCCTATCTTTCGAGAGATCTTAACTCTCTTTTCCTACCTATATATTCATCCTCTCCCATTCCCAAATGGTTGGTCTTTGACCATACGCACCTTTATGCTGAGATATTGCCTACATGCTACTCATTTGGCTTGGAGAAGGAGTGATTGGAGAACTCGAGCTTGGACTTGGACATTCACTCAAGGAGAGCTTATTGACATCAAAGCTTGGTTGTATGCTTCATCCTTTATTCTATTAATATATACAACTGTTGGTTCATTCTATTAATGTGTGTGTTAATGAATCATTTATCTTAATTCTCCTGGATCTGTTAAGTAGGTTACTTCCATTTATGCTATTTGTACTTGTATGCTTTGTTGTGTCTTGATCTCTTGTTTGGGCATTCAAATGCTGTGAGCAGTAGGACCGAGCCTAGGGCACAAGCAATTCGAAGTCTTCAACAAAGAAGGACGTTATAGCATCAGAACGAGGTAAGACATTTTCCTCTTCTCCTATTTCGATTGTAACTTAGGAAAGTATCTAGTAGATTGCCACGTAGGTTTCTAGTCCTACTTATTGGGCTAGAGGGATTGTCTTTGTCCGCAGAGAGGATTTTCCTAGAAAAGACATCTTCTGAATCCACTGCCTCCCGAATACTTCTTGGATCATCATCAATAATAAACAAAGCAAAATTAGAATGAAAATCATGGGTAGTATTCCTTCCAAGTTTCCTTCTTTCTCAAACTAATCTCCTCAGTACTGGAGTATGAGGTTCTTCTTATTCTTATTCTTGTTCTTCTATTGAGTCTAATTCATCACCATTCGATTCAAAGACTATTTTTTCTCGCTCTTTCTCCCTTAGTAGAATGACTTGTTTGACAACATCTTTGATTTCTCTAAAATACCAAATCTTCACTATACATGACCTTTTTTATTTCACCACTTTAAAGCTTATAACCTTTCAAGCCATATTTTCAATAAAGATACGCTTTTTAGCTTTATTTTCCAAGTTACTCCTATTTTTCTTTAATACATGTACATAAGCATCATAACCAAATATGTGAAGATGTTAAGAGAGGATTTAATACTAGTTTATACCTCATGAAGAGTCATGTCAGCCAACGTTGATGAGGATGATCAATTCACCAAGTAATATGCAATATCCACTACTTTTCCCAAAACTCCTAATCTAACCTAGTGTTTATTTTTCTACAATGAACATAATAGAAACAAATTTGATAATTCTAATGATCTTCAATTTATCTTCTTATGCTATTGATATAATTAAGCAATTATACACAGAAAATCTCAACAATAATACAACGAAGACAATAGAAACAAATAGGATCATAAAGAGACAACCATGCACAATATAGACAAAAAAAATTCCTTAGGAAACCCAAACATGGGATAAAACCCAAAAACTCTTCTTCTAGGAGAAATTCTTCTTTAGCAAGGTTTAAAATAAAAATGTATACAAATTTGTGCCAAAAAAACAAGCCCAAACTTTAGCCATTTCATCTTTTCTTTTCTCCCGTGAATATCTTCTATAGAACAGAGATGATTTTCAGTGAGTGATCAAAATGAATTGTCGCATTACGTATAGGGTCATTTACCCCAAGGGACACACCCTTTCATGGTGCGGCCTATTATACACTCCAAGAAACTCTCCTAGGTTGCAGCTCGGAGATCCATGGTAGCATATAATCTTCAATATTGTTCTCAAAACTATTGGAATGGGTGATGGTTTGGATCAAGTCAGATAACCATTCAGCTCTATTCTCACTCAAGACATGCATGAACACCCTCAACAATACAAGGCTTTTAGACCACTAATGCTCAATAGTTTATAGATTCAATGGATAGATGGAGAATACTGATTGTACCAGCAGATTGCATACATAACACATATGAATGGACAGCTACAAGAAGTAAATGAGACTTGCAAATCTAATTTATCAATACAGAGATAAGGTGACGGTAATCTAGCATTAGATACAACAGAAAACATAAATAATCTATTCAAGTGCAAGAATAGAACAGTAAAGAGAATGGACATTGAACATATAATAGCAAAAGAAGCTTATATTACTAGAATGAAGATGAGAAGCTTGAAGGAACAGAGGAGGAACAATCTCCAGAAGTTGAACCCTTGTTACATCTAGTTTTCAGCCTTTTATAGGCCTTTTACAATGCTCCTGAGCTCTCAAAGGCTCAGAGTCTTAATCTGCCTGATCTCTCTTGTTAACTGATTGATTCCCTCAATAGGCAAGCATGGCTCGGAGGTTTTCTCCTTCTGACAGAGGAATAACCACCTTCAGGTAGTTTGATGCACTGTCTGGGAGCTCTCTCATGCTAGAGATGTCATATGATGTTTGTTTTGATGAGTTGTGTTGTGGCCTTTGATATTTTTGTTTGTTTTGAATAGTTGCGTGTGTTGTGTTGCACTATGCTGCTCCTCGGCCTCTTTGTCGGTTTGGGGATGTGTTGGGCATGCTGTGTTGCATTGTGCCCTTTCAAATGTTAGCAATGCATGCTTTTTGTAAATATAGAACAATGTTGCCATACTATTTCTGTTTTAAACAAAAAACACAGGAATATTGAGAAATCCTACCTCTCTGTGTCCTTTTCGAACTTCAAAGTCCTCAAAAATGGGATATATATCTATCGGGTCTGCCTTTGGGGTGATATCACATCTCCACCATTGGTATGGGAGTTCTAGATCCAACGGTGGTGATCCATTTTGGGCGCCTCTTTTGTACTGGAGTTACCCGCCCGATGAGGGTGGTTTTCTCTCTCCTCGTCCTGGACACGTGGCGGTCGCTACATGGCATCAGACGTGTTAGAGTCGGTCTTGTCAATCCTCCGTCAGAGATCAAAACTCTTTCTGCATTTCATTTTTAGGAGTCCCGCTCCATTCACTCAGCTACATTCCGCTAGGGGCATGCCATAATCTGACGGAAAAGGTCATGTTAGTCATTTCCCCCCATGTCTGGCACCTACTGGCTTAGGTCTTTTGTCAATGTTCACTAAAGTCCACGAAAGTCAATGTTTGATCTTTTAATGGACAAGACTCATTTCAGTCATTAGGTCTAGGGTTTGCAAATTGTTGTTCTCAAAGTGCTTCAATAATACTTGCAGGCTAGAGGAAGGCTCAATAATTCACTCAAATGATGTTTCTAAGCAAGAAAAAATGAATTTTGGAAACTTGAGAGAGGTTTTCGTCCACAATAGGCCAAGGAAGAAAAACCACCTTCACTTTTTACACCGGTGTCATGGTTTTATATAAATGTCAAAAATACAATTGCCTCGAGAGAATTGATGCACCTCTAAAGTGACCTTGGGAAAATCAAGTTTTCTCCTAGCTCGGTTAGCAAAATGACTTGATTGATGAGTAAAATGATAACTATACACAAATATATTTCCAATGAGCTCAATTTGGAGTTGAGGAACACCTTCAAAAGTTTACTGCAACAACACTCTGCCTTGAGGCAGCCTCATTGGGCACATTTTTGACCAATCTTGGGAGATTTGATTTTTTATAGGGAAAATGAACTCCAAATTGAAAAATTCTAGTTTGTTTGGAATGTAGACTCAAATATCTTTCCAATGAGCTATCATGAACCCAATTTTGACATCTGGAAGGCTTCCAAACGTCTCCTGCAAAAAGCGCTACGCACTTGCTCGCGCTTAGGATTGGGAGCTCCAAATCAAGAATGGTTTGCATTTTTGGATTCAGCATGAAAAATCATGACTTCTGGTGCATGGCCAAGAAATTTGGAGCATTTTTGGGGCATTTTTGGTCATTTGACAAATTTTTGTGCACACGCAGGGTTTTTCTCCCTATGCGCCGCGCCACTAGTGCGGCGCTTAGGATTGGGAGCTCCAAATCAAGAATGGTTTGCATTTTTGGATTCAGTATGAAAACTCATGCTTGTTGGTACATGAACAAGAATTTTGGGCAAGTTTTGAGTCCCCAGGAGGTCAAAAACACTAAAAAAATGACCTCTCTGCCCCTATTTTGACACACGGGAAGCAGTCTTGGGAGAATGAAGTTTTGGAGGGGAAAATGAGCATCAAATCCAGAAATTCGACTTGGGTTGGAAAGTAGACAGGCCATGCTTTCCAAAAGGTACACTTGGGCACAATTTGGACTCCAACAGGTACCTCAAAATCGCCTCCAAAGTGGCGCGGCGCATATAGACAAAAAGGCCAAAATCGCTTCCGCTTCACGACATTTCGATTCGCGACTTTCTCCAAGTGGGCCCGCTCATTTACGCTACACTTTTTTCGGCAGCTAAGGCATGTTTAAAAGTATTTTCACTAAAAGTGGGTTTCTATCCAAGTGGCAAAGGAAGGCGAGCAGTCACCCAAGCCATTTGTCATTTTTGTAACGTTGCACCTGTAACTAATGGTTGGCTTTCCATTTCCATTTTGTAATGATTTGAAAAACTCCCCAACTCTTGGTCATTCTATTTCCCCATGGCATAGTCTATTTATTGTATGAAAACCATTTGCAAATGGTTGGTTGGGTTGTAATTTCTGGGAGACTGTGGGAGAGAAACTCAACTCTTCATTATATATTTTGACAGAGGATTAATGAAAGGCAGCGGCTCTGTTTCATGAGATTCATGTGGTTGTGACTGTAGCAAATGTGTTCTCTTTATGTTTCATATGTATTTTGCTATGTTTCACAGTTCATTCATATTCATTTCAGGTGAAATTTTCTAAGTAAGATAAGGTAGAATTCATGTTTATTTCTCTTCCTATGGGAAAGTTTCACGTTCAGTGTTCTTCTTCTGTTGAAAAGGATTCATGTGTTTATGCCCTTTTCACCCTCCTAAGCAATCTTTCCATTTTGCATTATTTCAAAACTAATTGCTAGACTTTCTGCCTGTCTTGCCTCACGAAGTAATCTCTGCCTTTGTGTTAAATTCTCTGCTCATTACTGTTCGTTGGCCCCATACCATCCCAGAAACTCAGTCATTTATAAAAAATTGCTTCTTGTATCCATATTTATTTACTATCCTAAAATCAATATTTCATTGTAAGTCATCTCAGACCATTTCGTTTACTTATTCACTAAGCCTAACTCAGAGAGAGCCCTCTCCTGTTCTGGTAGGGCTAGCTACCAGACTGAGCGTGGTTTATGGTTACCCTGAATTTTGCCTTCCTTCAGCCTAAGGCAGATTTAGGTGCCAACAGGGCGGAGCTTGGCCTAAACCACTTATCACCTTTGGCTCTCCTAAAATCCTGTTGGTTTTGTCATTTTCCCTTTATGTTGGAAATATGTCGAAACATTGGAAACTATGAAAAAGCGGCCTTGGTGGACCTGAAATATTTATATATTTCATTCCTGAACCCTTTCGGGTCCGGGCCTCATCACATCAATGCTGCCCAAGGCTCCCTTTGTATTTCGTTATAATACGAAAAAAATTGAAAATGCATTAAAATTGGCCTTCTTGCGGATCTCAAATTTTATAGGGACCCATCGCTATCGGTGCTACCCTGTGTTCCTTTGTATTTCGTTATATAATGATAATACACAAAATTGCATTGAAACTGGCCCAGCCGCAGACCTGAAATATTATCAAATGTCGCATATATAACTGTCGGGTACGGTTATCATATCGCACATATACCTGTGCATAGGCCCCGCCCCTCGGTGCTGCTCTGCTGTGATATAGCAATGTGATTTGATCACAATTGCTCATCGCTCATGCCCAGGACCTTTTCTTAAATCGTTGATAACTCCATCGATGCAACCCTCCGATCCAATCATCGGAGATTGTTGATCGATGGTGTCTTGCGCCCGTCCTTTAGTCATCCTCTCTGCAGCACTGATTGTGATTAACCGCTTATATCTGGTCCATTGATCGGCCAGATCTAACAGTGGTTGTTCTTTCCATGATTTAAGCCTGTGCTTTTGGTATTTCATGGTTTTCAAGCGATTTTTGCCTCCAAAAGTGTATTTCTGCCCTTCCAAGGGCTCTCCTCTTACGCTAATTTTGACCTTTTGGGTGATTTTGAGCAAATGTTGAAGATTTCAAGAGAATTTTTGGATCCATGGGCATGATTTTAAGCAAATTTGGAGATGTTAAGAGCATATATGGATCCAATTTTGGGTCTTTTGCCAACGAGACTAACACTAGCTCCTTCTGGGGATGAAATCCTCCCTGTGAGGTTTCAAGGATCACATATCAATGCCTTTCCTGTAAAAACAAAATCAAATCTTCCTCCTAGTGTTCCATTGGGCATGGAGTTTATTTCGAAATGAAAATAAAAAATGGAAAAAAAAACATATTTACAATAACAAGGCTTTAAAGCCTTAAACGAAATAAAGTTTCAAGAACTGCCCATTTACTGGGCTACCAAAAGTATCTCCTCCTTCCAGATTGTGCAGAATGAATGTATTGTTCTGTTGAATTCGAGCAATGACAAACAGACCTGTCCATAAGGATTCAAACTTGCCATGATTACCTTTCTTTTCCTTAAATGCATCCCATTTAAGCACCCAATCACCAACTTGGAAATTGTCCACTTTTGCCTTCCTGTCAAAGGTTTCTTTAATCTTTTTCGATGAGCCTTTGACTTCTCAACCAGCTACTCTTTGATCTGTTGTAGTTCAACCAGGTTATTCATTCTTCTTAACATGTCATTCTCTTCATCTTGTTCTTCTTACAAGAATTTAGCCACAAGGAGGATCAGCTGGATAGGGAAAACAATCTCAGCACCATAAACCAGTTTAAATGGAGAATTCCCTATGGACTTTTTGATGTTACCTCTGTCAGCCCATAGCACAAACTTCAACTTAGAATCCTAGCTCTTTTTGTTGTCCTCTAACAGTCTTTTGATTACCCTTTCCAGACTCTTGTTAGATGATTCTTCCAAGCCATTGCCTTGAGGATAATATGAGGTAGAATGCACCACTTGAATGCCCATGGATTCAGTCATGTCCACCAATTCTTTTGCCTTGAAAGTTGTTGCATTATCAGTGACTAGTTTGGCTGGGCAACCAAATCTAGAGAGAATATTCTCATTCAAGAACTTTGTGACAACTTGATGATTGGCATTCTTAGTGGGTATAGCCTCAATCCACTTGGTGAAATAATTAGTGGCTACTAAGATCCATTTGTGTTGGCCATTGGAATGGGGGTTGATCTCATCTATAAAGTCCAAGACCCACTGCTGGAAGGGACCATTGACATGTACTGGCTTTAAGGGCAGAGATTTTAGTTGTTGTCTCCCTGCAAACCTTTGACACTTGTCACAAGCTTTCACAAAAGAAAACACATCTGAGAACAGAGTAGGCCAATAATACCCAGCCTTCAAGATTTTGTGGGCTGTGGTTTTCCAATAATGATGCCCTCCACAGATGCTAGAATGGAACTGGTGTATGACTTCCATAGATTGTTCTTTATCTAAATATCTCAAGAGGATTCCTAATGGGTCTTTCCAATAAAGTAGATTTTTATTAATGCAGAATTTGGTTGATCTGAGTTTAATGGCCCAGGCTTGACTTGAGCTAAGCTTTGGAGGGACTTCTAGCTTCTGCAAGAAATGAACTATCCTAGAATACCATTCACATGTGGCTAGATTTTCAGCCAAAGACTGATTTTGCTTTTGTTCTTCTGTGGCTCCCTCTGTCTGCTCATCATCTAAATTTAGACCCATGCAATTTATGTCTAACAAGTTGCTATTTTCTTCAGCCATAAGTTTAGCCAAGCTCTGTCCTTTGACAAGCTTAGTGGGCTTCACCTCTATGTTAAACTCTAGGAATTTTGCAATCCATTTAACTCTCTTTCCATCAATATCTGGCTGAGTTAAGACATCTTTTACTGAGGCTGAAGGTACATATGCAACTACTTTGGAATGTAGAATATAAATTATGAATGTCCTTAAAGATTTTATGAGAGCATAAACTTGTTTTTCAATAAGGTCATACCTTAGTTCAGCATCCCTTAAATTTGTGTTGAAAAAGGCCATGGGGTGCTATATGCCTTCATCATTTTTCTGCAATGGAACTGCTGCAAGTGTATTATAAGAGGCAAAAGAGAAGATACAAAACTCCTTAGTGTAATCTGGGTTGATTAGAGTGGGAGCTTCCATGATAGCCTACTTGATGGCTTCAAAAGAGCTTCTTGAAGCATCTGTCCATTTTATTTCTGATCCTTTCTTCGGCATGGAAGTGATGTGCTTTACTAGCTCTGCAAAATTTGGAATGAACCTCCTTAAAAATTTAATCTTACCCAGGAAGGATTGAATGTCCCTTTTTGACCTTGGGATGGAAAATGTTTGAATTGCTTAAACCCTTGCTGGATCAATCTTCACACCTTCAGCGAAAACAATGTGTCCCAGAAGCTTGCCTTCTTCTAGAGCAAACTATGACTTCTTTGAGTTAACCGAAATTCCAAATTGTCTGCACTTTAGAAAGACCTTCTTCAAATGTTGTAAATGGTCTTTGTGACTGCTGGAGAAGACAGTTATGTCATCTAGATAAATAAAGACAAACTTTTCCTTCTCTCCCACAAAGGCTATGTCCATGGCTCTCTGAAAAGTAGCCCCAGCATTCATCGGTCTAAAAGGCATCTTGGAGTACATGAAAGTTCCCCAAGGAGCAGTGAAGGTGGTCTTTTCCTGATCTTTTGGATGTACAACAACCTGATTGTAACCTGAAAATCCATCTAAGAAATACATGACTCTGGCCCCTAAAACTCTTTGTAGCAAGTGTTCCATCTTAGGCAGGGGGTAGTTATCTTTTTTAGAGCACTTGTTCAGATTTCTAAAGTAAACACAAAGCCTAATTTCTCCATTTTTCTTTCTCACTACCACAAGGTTAGCTATCCATTTCAAATACCTTAGGGGAACTATGATTTTGGCATCCAACAACGTCTTGACCTCTTTCTAATCAAACACAATAAGAGAGGGCTGATAGGTCTTAATTTCTGCTTAAAAGGGTGGTGTTCTTTTCCAATGGAATCTTATGCTAAATGATGCTATATTATAGGTTTTAAGATCATTGTATTCTTAGGAAAAAATATCAGCGAATTGTTTCATGAGGGTGCAATACTTGGAATTCTGGGTAGAAGACAAATGAGTGGACAGATTGATGAATTTCGGATGGGTTGGGCTCCCTATATTATGTTTACAAACAGCAGACTCATTTTATGTTTTGACAGGCTTATAAGGCACATCATTATGATCGAATAGATTCTCTAGAGGCACCAGCCCTTTTGGTATATAGTTACTATGCAGCTGGACAATGCTTCCTCGACTGATCTCATCCTTTAGCTTGGATTAGCCGCATTCTTCCATGGTTTCATTTTCTTGGTCGATGTGCGTTTCAGCAAATTCCTCAATGACTTGTAAAAACTTGTTAATTTCCTCATCGTCTTCAAAAAAATTCCAGTATTTGACATTGTCAGGTAGAGACGGTATGTATTTTACCTAAACTTCATATATCAATCTAGGAGGCAAAGGAGGAATAAACGTGCTAGCAAACACAGCAAGGGAGTCGGCTAGCTGGTTCTTCATTCTTGAAATATAAGAAATGCTAATATTATTAAAAGAATCCTTGAGCCTCCATACCTCATCTCTGTATGCTTTCAGCCTTGGGTGCTTTGCTTGGAAGGTTTTATTGACCTGCTGAATAATGAGGTATGCATCTCCAAACACTTTCAGACCTTTGATGCCCATTTCTTTAGCAGCGCTTAAGCCCAGAACCAAAGCTTCGTACTCTGCTATGCTATTTGTGACCTGAAAGATTAATTTGAAAGATAAATGAATGTATTCCTATGTGGGGGACACAAGGACTACACCTGCCCCTGCAGCTTCCTTATAGCAAGCCCCATCGAAGAACATGTCCCAAATCTGTGGGCCTTCTTCCTCAGCGATCTAGCAAACTGGTTTTTTAAGTTGTGAGGAGGCCAACTGGGATTCTTCAGTATGAAGAATACATGCTCCAAAATCAGTGTCAACAGCATAGATGGGATGATTAGTGGGGTTCCTTTCATCGTTGATGGTATAAGCCAACTAAGCTTCTTTGTATAATCTCCTGCTCTCGCCTCTGAAAACTAGGACAGTAGCATAGGACAGATCATTTTGTAATGATCCACCTAATATCTTGATCCAACATCTGGAAAGTAACATGCCAAACTTGGGGGGTACATCTGTGACCACAATATCCATCATCATGCTTTTCATGGGCAGCTGAGACAAAGTGATGGCTAGGTCCTTGATTAATCTCAGACATTTCACTTTTCTATAGTCAAAAGAAAATAGGTCATGATAAGGCTTGGTAATGTCAAGACCCAAATCATCCATGACAGCCTTGGGCATTATATTATGGCTAGCTCCAGTGTCCAAAAGGCAGTTGTGAAGGATTTTTTCATGAATAGTCATAGAGACATAGAATGATGGGGAGTTGTCTTCACAATTTTCAATCATTGGGCTAAGAATAACAGCTGGCTTGTCATCTTGCAGATTTACATGGTCAATGGAGGCTTGGATGGCTTTAGGTTCAACGGCCTTGAGGATGGATCTTTTGAAGGACTCATTCTTCACTAGTTCAATTAGAGGCATAGGTATTCTTAGCTTCTGAATTTCTTATTGAAAACTGAAAGGAGAAGGAGACTTGTCAAGGCCTCTTACCTCATGATTTGGAGCTTTGAGGATGATGGGATCAACTGCCGATTGCTTTTGCTTATTAGCTTGTTGTACTGCAGGACAGCAGCTCTTTGAATAAGAGCTTCCTTGGCATTATTCATCTTTGACCTCAGATTATATCCTTGTTGATCTTCAGTTTGTAGAACAACTTCACCATCCCATTCTTGGCTGATCTGTTCGTTAAATAATGACTTTTCATAGGCAGCTAAGGTCAAAAAGGAAGCATTGCCTTTGTTTTCCAGACAATGGATCTCATCATCTTCTCCAAAGTGCTCTTCTTCCATGACTGCATTTTGAAAAGGGACCTTCACCCTTTGGCCTTCATTAGCATCTTTGATTCTTTGCAAAATTTGCAACTGCTCATTAGTTCTTCTATATGGATTTGGATTTGGATTTTTAGGAGCAAAGGTAGTAGGAACTCTTCATTTCCTAAGGTGCTGCTCAACCTTTAATTTGGAGATTTCAGAGGCTAATGACTCTATCATTTTGGTGATTTTATCTATCTTAGGATCAAAGGATGATGAAGACTCACCCCTCTGTCTTCTTCTATCAACATTTCCCTTGAGCTTCTCCACAGCCATGATGTTTGATTCCACTTCCAAGGCTGCATCCTGCATGTCAACGAAAGTAGCACATCACCTCTCTCTCAATAGTAGGCAGAAGTTAGAATCAAAAGCACTGGCATAGGTGAGTTTAGCAGAGGTAGTAGTGGGTTTTACTTCAGCTAGTATCTTGTTGTACATACGGTTAAACCTCTTATTAAAATCAGACAACAACTCACCATTTTCCCTCTTTAAGTTCCCAAACTCAGTATGGTAGTAGAGGAGATCCTTGTTATCCCCCCAATGCTTTAGGAATGCATCATCTAAAGCTTCAATATCTGCTATAGATCTTGGGGTTAGTTCTCTGAGCCATTTTCTAGCCTCTCCATCTAGGTTTTGGACAAAGACTCTCATCCACACATCATCTTCACTAATGTCCAGGTTATCAGCATAGTTATAGAATGACTCAAGATGTTCTTCAGTAGTAACACCTTCAGTCCCAGTGAACTTAGGCCTATATTTCTGATAATCTCCAGTAGGCATGGCATTCAAAGGAGTGGGCAGCATTAGAGGTCCATACCTAGCAGCTATGATTCTTTCCATTGTGGTAGGTGCTTGTGGACCTGCCATAGTTGTGGTGGCTAAAAGAGTACTGGCAGTCTAAATGATAGAGGGCTGAGGTGTGACTAATGAGACTAAAGGAGTATGATGGATAGGACGTTAGGTTTCCTTTGGGCTTACAACAAAAGAAGAACCTAAAGAATAAGGAGCTTTATGAATATTTGAGAGTTTTTTTTCACTGCTAGTATTAAATGCTATACTCTCAACATGTATTTGTTCTATTATAGGGCTTTCTTGAAGAGATATAGGAGATTGTGTAGGTTTACCTAAACCTGATGCTCCTTTCTGCAATACCGTTCTCTCTTTGATGATTTTTTTAGGGTCAGGTACTGGGTCAACTTGTAGCTTCTGAGGATTTCTCCGAGTATGCCTCACAAACTGAGCCAGAACTATGAAGTGGAGTTGCCAAGAGGTTCGGCCTACAATAGAGTCACCAGATAGATGATTACAACCAAAAATGTGCCCAGACTTTGTCTATCATCAAATCTGGATCTATGTCGTTTCCCAAGGAAGTTGAGCTTCAGTTTCCTCACCTCGGTAGTGGCGCCAATGATGTTATCACTCCAAGAAACTCTCCTAGGTTGCAGCTCGGAGATGCTTGGTAACATATAATATTCAATATTGTTCTCAAAACTATTGGAATGGGTGATGGTTTGGATCAAGTCAAATAACCATTTCAGCTCTATTCTCACTCAAGACATGCATGAACACCCTCAACAATACAAAGCTTTAGACCACTAATGCTCAATAGTTTATAGATTCAATGGATAGATGGAGAATATTGACTGTACCAGCAGATTGCATACATAACACATATGAATAGCCAGCTACAGGAAGTAAATGAGAATTGCAAATCTAATTTATCAATGCAGAGATAAGATGACAATTATCTGGCATCAGACACAGCAAAAAACATGAATAACCTATTCAAGTGCAAGCATAGAACAGCAAAGAGAATGAACATTGAACATACAATAGCAAAAAAAGCTTATATTGCTAGAATGAAGATGAGAAGCTTGAAGGAACAGAGGAGGAACAATCTCCAGAATTTGAACCCTTGTTACATCTAATTTTCAGCCTTTTATAGGCCTTTTACAATGCTCCTGAGCTCTCAAAGGCTCGGAGTCTTAATCTATCTAATCTCTCTTGTTAACTGATTGATTCCATCAATAGGCAAGCATGGCTCGGAGGTATTCTCTTTTTGACAGAGGAACAACCACCTTCAGGTAGTTTGATGCGCTATCTGGGAGCTCTCTCATGCCAGAGATGCCCCATGATGTTTGTTTTGATGATTTGTGTTGTGCCCTTTGATATTTATGTTTGTTTTGGATAACTGCGAGTGTTGTGTTGCGTTGTGCTGCTCCTCGGCCTCTTTGTCGGTTTGGGGATGTGTTGGGCATGCTGTGTTGCGTTGTGCCCTTTCAAATGTTAGCAATGCATGCTTTCTGTAAATACAAAACAATGTTGCCATATTGTTTCTGTTTTAAACAGAAAACACAGGAATATTGAGAAATCCTGCCCCTCTGTGTCCTTTTCGGACTTCAAAGTCCTCAAAAATGGGATATATATCTATCGAGTCCGCCTTTGGGGTGATATCACATCTTCATCATTGATCTGGGAGTTCTAGATCCAACGGTGGTGATCCATTTCGAGCGCCTCTTTTAACTAGAGTTAACCACCCGATGAGGGTGGTTTTCTCTCTCCTTTCCCTGGACACGTGGCGGTCATTGTATGGCATCAGGCAGAGCTTGACCTAAACCACTTATCGCCTTTGACTCTCCCGAAATCCTGCCGATTTTGTCATTTTCCTTTATATTGGAAATATGTTGAAACATTGGAAATTATGAAAAATAGAGTTGGCGGACCTGAAATATTTATATATTTCATTCCTGAACCCTTTCAAGTCCGGGTCTCATCGCATCAATGCTGCCCAAGGCTCCCTTTTTATTTCGTTATAATACGAAAAACATTGAAAATGCATTAAAATTGGCCTTCTTGTGGATCTCAAATTTTATATATTTCACGTCCCAGACCCTTTCGGGTCCGGGACTCATCACTATCAGCGCTTCCCTGGGTTACTTTGTATTTCGTTATATAATGATAATACACAAAATTGCATTGAAACCGGCCCACCCGCAGACCTGAAATATTATCAAATTTCGCATATATAACCGTCGGGTCCGGTTATCGCATTGCACATATACCTGTGCATAGGCCTTGGCCCTCGGCGCTGCGATATAGCGATGCAATTTGATCACAATCGCTCATGCCCAGGACCTTTTCTTATATCGCCGATGTGACTCGTCGATCTGATCATCGGAGATTGTTGATCTACGGTGTTTTGCGCCCATCCCTAAGTCATCCTCTCTGCAGCGCCGATTGCAATTAGCCGCTTAGATATGGGTCGTTGATCGGCCAGATCTAACAACGGTTGTTCTTTCAATGATTTAAGCCTGCGATTTTGGTATTTCATTGTTTTCAAGCATTTTTTGCCTCCCGATAGTGTATGTCTGCCCTTCCAAGGGCTCTCCTCTTGCGCTAATTTTGACCTTTTGGGTGATTTTGAGCAAATGTTGAAGATTTCAAGAGCATTTTTGGATCCATGGGCATAATTTTAAGCAAATTTGGAGACTTTAAGAGCATATATGGATCCAATTTTGGGCCTTTTACCAACGAGGCTAACAAGGTCGACTTGTCCCTTTTGAGCCTACATGAAATTCAAAAATAAATTTTATTTCCATAAATTTTATAGGCCGACTTAGGAGGCCTCTTGGCATGTGGGAATACCTCTCGTTTCTACTCAAAAATCAACACATAGCACCACTAAGCATGCTCCTTTATTTTTCCATTAGTGTCCTATTCATCCTTTTTATAATTGCATTTTGATGAGATGTGAATGGAGTAGTTTACTATATTTCTATACCACACTTCTTACATAGTTCCTCAAATTCATTCCCACATAATTATCCACCATTATCCATCCTCAATACCTTAATTTTATTCTCCCTCTAATTCTCCACAAGAGCCTTGAACTCTTTAAATCTGTCAAAGACTTAATATTTCTTCTTGAAAAAATAAATCTATGTATTCCTTAAGAAGTCATATATAAATGAGACATAGTACACATATTTTCCAAGTGATGGAACCGACACATTTCCAAACACATCAATATTCACAAATCATATTATTCCCTCTACCCTCATTGCAACAGAGGAGAATATCATCCAATTCTACTTCCCATATAAGAAAAGTTCACAAAATACAAAATAAAGAGAACAATTAAACATATCTTCTACCATACCTTTACCGTGTAGTACTCAGAGGTCCTTCTCTTTAATATGTTTGAGTCTTTGATGCCACAATAGAGCCTTCTCTCTAGAGATTGTAGGGGTTTTTCCTTATTTACCTCCACTCTTAGGAACAATGGAACTATTGCACCTGTCACTAATAGTGTTTTCCAACAACTTATACAGAGTTCCAATCCAAACTCCCCTTAACAATACCATTGCTCCTTGAACCATCCTACAAGTTTCCTTTTCAAACATTTTTTTTACACCTACATCCCCCATCTTGCTTACAAAAATAAAATTTCTATCCAATCCCAAGATGTGCAAAACACCCAAGAGTGTTCTAATCCTTCCATCCATGAGATTCAAATTGAGTTTTCTTCATCCTATGATTTTGGTTGTCAAGTAGTTTCACATAAAAACATCATCACCATCATGCCTTTAATATTTGCAAAACTACTCCCTATGAAGAGTCACATGAAAAGATGCACCTGAGTCCACCATCCATGCCTCGTGATTTCTATGTATGCGTGAAGAAGCCAAGTACACATTCCCTCCACCAAAGGAGGTTTCTTCTTTTATATAATGAGCACCATCGGATCTTTTCCCTCTCTCAACACTTTTGGATGAACAATGTTTCTTGTAATGTCCTTTTGCAAATCTCTAACATACCTTTATGAATTTTCAAGGAGATTTAGATCTTGTTCTAGATTTAGGTCTACCATTTGAAGACTAGTTTTTATTTCTATCCTAGGAGTGTTGACTTGTAGAAAAGGTACATGCACTCTAAATTTCCATGTTTTCTCGTCTCATCTCCTCCGATAATAAGGATGAGACTATTTCATCGAAACTTAAAGTAGTTGCATTACTATTTATGACAACGACTAGATTATCCCACGAGTTTGGTAAAAAACACAACAAACCAATACACTTATCTTCATCTAAAATCTCAATACCAATAGATAATAACTTACTTACAAAAGTATTGAAAACATTCAAATGTGTTGTCACCAAGTCTCTATCCTTCATTCCAAGGTTATTCAGTTTTTTCCACAAGAATAATATGTTAATTTTCCATGGCTCAAAACTTTGTCGATTGAATTTCTCAATCTCTATCTTAACTATTCACCATTTCCTTTCACCAAAAGAATCAATATTGTAGATCTCCCACTATAACAAGGTTTTACCACAAGCCCAAGGAAAAACCCTAAGGTGTCCCATTGAAGCCAAAGTATCTCTAATACCAAATGTTAGTTTTAACTATGTATAGTTAATTGTTGCAAAGAGATTCTTAATAAAATGGAAAAGATGCAATGTTGTAGACACACATTTTACTTTGGAAATCCAAGCCAAAAAAAAAGGTATATTATTTATTTACAATGTTGCAATACAATATGTATATCATGCAACATTCATAAACCCCTAATCAATTAATTGTATTAGAATGTGACCATAGTTCCTTAACCGAAATTACAGAATCATGTGTTGAACCACTATGCACCACAAAATAGTTAAAAGTGAAAACCATGTGCAAAAAACACAAACAATGGATGTAAAAAACTGGCCAATTTTTTTCCATGAGATACCTAGCCCCCTACAACCTCCTAAAATAGGCAAGGTTGTCACCCTGCCCCCCGAGAACCCTTCCAGTTGCTCCTAGCACATACAGATCGTGCAATTCAAAGATAGAGATCAAGTAATTCAATCGACAGAGTTTTGAGCAGTGGAAGCTCAAAATGGAAGATCTGTTGGTGCACAAAGATCAATGGATCATTATGGATCTAAGTACTGCACCGAAAGATATAACTAAAGATTAGACCAAGTTGGATCAAAAGGAAAAGAGCACAATATGGTTGTGTCATTCGAACTCAGTGTTACTAAATGTTTTAGAAGAAGCTACATCAAAAGTATCATGGAATAAGTTAGGGGCTTTGTATCAGTCTAAGTCCGTAGTGAACAAATTGTTCCTATGAAAGAAGTTGTATAACCTAAGGATGAAGGATGGAGACTCGATGACATAGCATCTAAATGCCTTCACAATTTTGTGGTAAGTCGGCTATTATCTACTAATATTAATATTTAGATGAAGATAAGTGTGTCAGTTTGTTGTATTATTTACCAAATTTGTCAAATAATGTAGTTGTTGTGATAGATAGAGTCCAACTACTTTAAGTCTTGATGAAATAGTCTCATCCTTGTTATTGGAGGAGGTGAAACAAAAAAACATGGAAATTCAAAAGGCACATGCCTTGTTTGTAATAGGACTCCCTCATAATAGAAAAAAAAGTAAGACCTCAAGTGGGAGAGCTAAATCTAGAGAAAAATCTAAATCTTTAGGAAAATTCACAAAGGTATGTTGGAGATGAGGAAAAGAAATGCATTACAAGAAGGATTGTAGATTCAAAGGGTTGAGAAAGGCAAGGGATCTAATGGTGTTACTTCTACAAAAGCAAAAGTTTACTCATAAAAGGTGGGGATGAGTACTTGGATTCTTCAAGGATACATGTAGATCATGACGCATGGTTGGTCAACTCAAGTGCATCTTTTCATATGACTCCTCGTAAGTAGTTTTGCAAGTATGAAAAGTATGATGGTGATGATGCTTTCCAAGGAGATGGCTTGATAGCTAGAATCATAGGATGAAAAAAAAAACAAGTTGAAGATCATAGATGGAATAACTATAACACAACCCATAGATTTTTACACATCCCATGATTGACTAGAAATTTGATTTATGTATGCAAGATGAGTGACACAGGTGTAAAAATAATGTTTGAAAAGGAAACCTGCAAGATGGTTCAAGGAGCATTGGCATTGCTTAGAGGAGTTCAACTAGAACTCTATATAAGCTATTGGGTGGCACTATCAGTGACGGGTGCAATAGTTCCATTATTCCTAAGAGTAAAGATGAAAAAGGTAAAACTCATACAATCTCTAGAGAGAAGACTATTCTGGCATCAAAGACTAGGACATCAAAGAGAAGGGCCTTGGAATGCTACATGGTAAAGTTATGGTTTAAGGGTTTGATTATTTTGATTTCTATGAGCATTGCTTATATAGAAAGTGGAACCAAGTAATATTCTCCTTTGGTGCTAAGATGACAAAGAGAATATTATAGTTGGTGCACATTGAAGAACGTAACTAGTGTCGGTCTTCATAATTGTATTTGAATCATGATGTAATGTATTTGTCAAAAAAAAGAAAAAGAAATTTTAATATAAAAGAAATTGACTTATTAAAGCATGGGTTTCATGCTTGGGTCAATGGTTCTTAGGTCAAAGACTCCATTGTAAGCTTCTAAGGTTTATGTCAAGTGTCCTTGCCCATGTCATAATGTAAAAAACTCTTCTTGGGCTTCATCTATCAAGAAAGAAATTTATTTTAATGTAAAATAGGTATTTTATGTCTCCTCTACCGAGTCAACCTCAAAAAGGACAAGTAAGCCTCATCGAGGGAATTCGACCTCACACAAACACTATATAAAGGCAGTAATTCGACCAATCTGTAGCATTCTCACTCAACAAGTTCAATCTGCAGTTGTTGGAGGCTAAAAAAGATAGTGAAGTTGTTGGAGAAGGATTGAAGAAGCTGGAAGACCAAAATCAAATTCTTGGGCAATCTATCTCATGTGTGAAGTTTCTAGATTGTAGCTAGGCCGAAATTCTAAAGTTGTTGGGGTCAAAGTTCTAGATTGTAGCTAAGCTGAAATTCTGAAGTTGTTGGGGGTCGAAATATTGGGTTGTTGTTGGGTTGTAGCTACTCGACAAGAAAGATACTATTAAAGTTTGTTGAATCAAATTGGAAGGCTAACTTGGTGGAGGAGGAAAGTCTTTTAGGTCTAAGGTCTTGGTCTATCTCAATTTGATTTATTATTGTAAGAGTTTGACTGGGTTTTACCCTAGAGAGGGGTTTTGGCCCTGGCTGAGTGCCTACATCTGGTGTCGTTGATCTTCATACTTTGTCAAGATAGATTGCGACAATTAAAATGTAATCTTCTTCGCAAGGAACATAGTTTATAATTCTAAGACAAAGCATATTGGCATTCAATATCACTTTGTGAGAGATATGATTGAAAACAAGAAGGTTTTATTGATAGAGGTGGACACTTTGAAGAATGTCGCAGATTCATTAACAAAATACTTGAGCACTAGAAATTCTCTTGGTGTAGAGAAACAATGGACATTGTTGTTTTGGATTGTTGATCATGTGCTCTTGCATCCCCCTATACGCAAAAAAAAAAAAAAAAAAAAAAAAAAAAAAAAAACAAGTGAGAGAATGTTGGATATGTATTATATTCTTTGCATAACTACCTAAATGTGTGGTTCATTACACTTGATGCAGGGTGGGGTCGCAAAGCCCAAAAAAAAATGCCAATTTTTTTATGTTTGCTTTTGGCAATTATCGAAAAACATTTTTGCATGGTGGTTCAACCCATAGTTTTGTAATTTTGGTTAAGAAATTACAATTGTATTCTAATCTAGGGTAATGGATTGACGATTTATTGATTCCAGAACATATACATATTGTATTGTAACATTGTAAAAAGATAATATGCTAAAAAATATTTCTAGTTTTCTCTATTTTGGGTTTCCACAACAAATTTTGTGTTAATATCTTTGTGTGTTACTACATCTTTTCTATTTTTACTAAGAATATATTTGCATCAATTAATTGTACAGGGCTCAAACCAACAAATTAATGTGGACGACAACCTTCAATTCTAAATAAGGTCTCCTCAAGTATTAATGCCCTAGCAATGTTCATGAGTATGATGGATGAAATTATTAATATAAACTTGCTACTTAGTTTTTATTTTGCTACATTCTTATACATGAATCTTATATGTTTATATGTACAAGACCACATATTTGCATACACACTCTTATATATGTTTATATGTTTTATACATGAATCATACTGTCACTTTCAATTATTTCCCAGTATAGATTGGGTCTAGGGAATTGAGAGTAATGTGAGGGGAGAGATCAAATGAGCTTCCACCTTCACGTGATTGGCAATGTTCACTATAAAATAAATTATTCTTGAAACCAAGAGAAGCTCATTCAAATATCTTGCTTGTCTTTCTAGAGTGTCCTACATGTTAATATCTCAGTTTACTTATTTAATTGATATTCAATGATAAGTCCTTTTATTCACAATCAATTTCTACAAGTCTTCGCAATGGAAATGCAACTAACAACTAGCCTATGTGTGATGTGATTGTACAAGCTCCTACCTTATCAAGCTCATTGAGGCATGTTGGTAGTATTTATTTTGCCATTTTAGTTAGTGTGTGCAAACCGCTATTGAAGATTCATGTTTTTATTGTTGATACCATTTCCTAGTAATTTTATTTGATGAGAAATTATGCATCTTCAATATTAGAATAGGACTGTGTTTTTAACATCAATTGATTGTGGCCATGTATCTTGCAAATGCTTGCATTTCAAGGTTTATTGATCATAATACTACCCTAAGATATAATGTTTTCAGCATGAAACATCAAACTTGGATTTGGGAGCCAAACATCCAATAAGTGAACCACTAGAAATCCAATTCACAATATTGGCATTGAAATGTTTCTCATTACTCGTTAAAAGAGGTGAGTTATGGCTCATCACATCCATCTACTATCGGGATATTTGTATGCACAAAGTTAGACAATTCATGTAATGAAGATTGATATAGCTAAGGCAAAAATTGATTGCTTATACATTGTTTTCTACATAGTAGGGGTTGTTGGACCTATAGGCTTAACTGTTAAGAATATATGCATTCATATATTTTGGATTCTTTGCATTGTCCCAAATATAAATATGATTTCAGAAGAGATTGAAGCAAAAACAAAATGGATTAAAAACTCAAAGAGCAAGCTAGGTAGATTATAAAATTCATCACCAATCACAAGCAATATATTGAGAATACTCCAAATTGGAGTTTTTCAAAGTTGTTGAGACAAAATGTCTTAAGCTTCATCAAGTTGCGCCACCTTATTGAAATCAAACATGCATTAATGAGTATCATGGTCAGTGCAATTTGCACTAAGTTGGCACAGAGAAATTCAAAGAGGCAAAATATGGTGCAAAGGGTTTAATTGATGAAGATTGATGGAGCAAGATTGATTAGAGGCATCAAACATCCAACAAATGAGCCACTAGTGACCTAATTCAAAATGTTGCCATTGAAATGTTTCTTAGTAATTGGTAAAAGAGATGAGTTATGACTCATCTTGTCCATCTGCTATATTGGGATTACTTGTATGCACAAAGTTAGACAATTCATGTAATGAAGACTGATACAACCAAGGGGTAAATTGATTGCTTAAACATTGCTTTCTACTTGGCATGAGTTGTTGGAGCTACAAGTTTCATTGTTGAGAGTAGACGCGATCATATATATTGGACTCCTTGCATTGTCCATAATCTAAATTTATTTTTAGAAAAGATTAAGGTAAAACAAATTGGATTAAGGAGGTCACAAGGCAAGCTATGGAGATTATAAAATTCATCACCAACTACCACTAATCTCAATCAATATATCAACAATGCTCCAAATTAGAGTTCCTCAAAGTTATCGAGACAAGATATGCCTCGAACTTCATCACGTTGCACCACATTGTTGAAGTCAAACTTGCATTAATGAGTATGGTGGAGGGTGAAACTTGGGCTGAGTTGATCCGGGCATATTCAAAGAGAAGAAGTATGGTGTAGAGGATGTTGATTGATAAACAAGATTGATTTCTTGATCACGTTCACATTACCTATATTTGATCTACTAGATGCAAACATAGGCAAACCTTTCTTGGGAGCAACTTATGATGGCATAGATACCATGGTTGAGAAACTAAGGAAATTATTACACAAGATGCTTTCGCTCTTTTATTGATTTTAATTTTGTGGAGCATGTGAGGTACATCATTGTTACAAAGTGGAATGGCTTTTAACACTCCATTGCACACTTTCACGCATCCTCTAAATCCAAAATTTTATGATAAAAATTTCATTGCTCAAAGCAATGGGAAGAGGAAGACCCAACATAAGGACAAGAAGGTGGCCAACGGAGTGAAAAAATCCTTTCAGAGGCTGTACTTTACAAATTGATCCAAAGGAGGAATTTGCTTGTTTCGTTGCTCGGTTAGAAGATTTTGTAGACATCAGTTTTGGATAAGAGGAGGACAATGAACTCCTTTAAATAGAGGACTTGTCATGGGGCAAATGGTGTTTATTTGCAACTGACTTGCCACTCATATGCTATCACAAGTGGCAGGCTCTTTATCAGTGGAACAGAATTGAGCACCTATAGTCTCATTAATTCCTATGAAGCACAAGTTGGGATTGTAGAAAATTGGGGATCCTATATGTGCATTCAAACCTACACCTTGTGTCTCACAAAGGTAAAAAAATGTGCATGTGGACAGCCAGCAAGTCCCCAATAAAATTCCCACTAATTTGAGAAAATTTCTCAAGGGTCCAAAAACCCCAAGAACCTGGAGACACAAGTTACAAGAGTTTTTCTGGGGTCAAATCCCTTACAACATAGAAAAAAACAAACCCAAAAATCCATTCAGCCACAATAAATAAACCAATCCTTGTAATGACATACAGCCCTGCATATTGAGAAATCTCGACAAGTTCGACTAAATTGAAAAAATCCTCGGCACAATGACATGAATAAAAATCCTCTGTTATATTACTGGCCAATCAGAAAAAGCACAAGCTACCGAACATGAAACTCGCAGAAAAAAACGACAATAAAGACTATTTTGAAGATAGGATTTGAGAATTGATATTTATTACTTGTACAAGAGTAAATGAAACATAAAGTGCTTTCTTTTGGTTCATGCCCATTCCAGAATACATAACTTCTAATCACATCAATACTTGCTTCCTTGGCCTTGGCAGTCAGATCTGGCCACATCTGTCATAACGTATAGCAAATTAGTGAGCCATATGTTCGACATTAAAAGTGAGACCCAATGCAAACTTTCCACGCTTTTATTTCATGTTACATGCCACATCTATGGAAAACAGTGAATCAATAACAACAACCCAAACCCAATATGAGATGATCAGTGTGAGACTCGGGGGTACTTCCCACACACACTGTTCCTCTATGTATGCTCTCTCAGCTGCACGCTACAGCAAAGCGTACCCTTTGATCTGTGGTACTATAAAATTTGAATGAGAAGGGCATGCCCTCTCTTCAGGGCATACTGAGGTGGGCTATGGAATTTTACCATTCAACCCTTCATAGAGTGACTTTGTTGGATCCTTTGAGGAGGAGGATTTAGGGAGTATCCCGGGTCACCAGGATTACTCTGAGCAAAAACGTAACTAACTAGATAGTGATGCTGTAAAGATGTTACCCAGATGAGGTATGAGGCCACAACATAATTTAGACTCCATTACAGCCTTGTTGGAACCATTGTTGGCTGTGTATGACCGTTTTTAGTTATAGCCTATCAGGGACTTCAATCTCGTATGCAAACTAAACTCCTCCACCTCTAACTACCACCTTGAATAGAGACACAAGACCGCCCAGACAGACTATGCACTCCCTTTATCAAAGACTATGCATACATATTTAATATAGTTTTCATGAAACCACTAGCACATCATTGCCATTATCATCAATTATCGTTCTGCGGTTTAATATGTTCAGTGAGTCGTTAAAACTACAATTCCTTAAATATGTGATGCCATGTTGTACTGAAGCAAATCACTGAAATAATTTCACAACGGAGTCACCTCAGACCTGACAACTGCTGATAGTTACATGAACAGAGTAACAACTGCCCTTCACAAATAACTTACTAAGTCAATGGAACAGTACTTCATATATACATTAAATTAGTTTACTACATAATGTATACATAATGAATCCGAAACTCAACACAGCACACGACAGGACTGATTCCTATTCATTGTTTACTCAACAGTATCACAGTATTTCATGTTTGCTCTGTAATTCATGTTATGACCATCAGAAAAAAAGAGGGAAACATACAAACTACCACCTTGAATAGAGATACAAGACCGCCCAGACAGACTATGCACTCCCTTTATCAAAGACTATGCATACATATTTAATATAGTTTTCATGAAACCACTAGCACATTATTGCCATTATCATCAATTTTGTTCTGCGGATTAATATGTTCAGTGAGTCGTTAAAACTACAATTCCTTAAATATGTGATAGTATGTTGTACTGAAGCAAATCACTGAAATAATTTCACAATGGAGTCACCTCAGACCTGACAACTGCTGATATTTACATGAACATGTTAACAACTGCCCTTAACAAATAACTTAATAAGTTAATGGAACAGTACCTCATATATACATCAAATTAGTTGACTATATAGTGTATACACAATGAATCTGAAACTTAACACAGCACACTACAGGACTGGTTCCTATTCATTGCTTACTCAACAGTATCACAGTATTTCATGTTTGCTCTGTAATTCATGTTATGAACATCAGAAAAAAAAAAGGGAAATACGCAAACTCACTACTGTTACACTTCTAGATTGACAACAGTATTAGCAGAACAATAATCAACCAACATATACTGTACAAAACAAAAAAACCAGCAAAGGGAGTGTGGCACGTACTCAATAAAAGGTGATACAATGATGAATCAGCAAGAGAGTTTACTGTTTACCTCAACTTTCTTAATCACTTGGTTGCAAATATTTAAGAAAAGCACACAATGTTGCTTCGTGTGATAACCACGCGCTTTCTAAATCTTAACACCTGACCAATCAGACTCCTAATAATAACCACCTTCATAGCCCAATAAAATTATCCCAGACAAAAGTAGAACTTTTGAGAAATGTAAGATGATTATGCAATACACAAAATGATGATTAGGAACACTGCTAGATGGGTAAGAGTTCAATGCCAATTCAATCAACCTTCATGCAACCAAGGAAAACCAACTCACCTTTGCAGTATTGAATGCCACATTCTTGCAATGAGATATATGCTAATGAGATATATGCTGACAGACCATGCAGGCAAGTCATATGTCAAATTATGAATGGTGGCAGTTATATCAGATCTAACATCCGTGTTTGACAGACAAGCAACACATAGACCTAGTTTTCTTCTGTAAACATGTGCATGTAGCATCATCCAAGCAACGCTTTTTGGCAGTGAGCAATGCCTCATCCCCATAACATGAACTTCAAACAATATTCCAAGTTGAAAGAAATCCTAATGTACACAATTTTTGTGTTATGCACCTCTCATAAGGCCAACTTACTAATACAAGCATGACAAATATTGAATATCTCTTGAGAAGGACCTAATGAGAAATTCTCAGGTTTTCCCGCAAGGCAGGGCATTCTTTCTAAACTCAATTGCCACAAGGATCTTCTTTCAAATGCTGTGGCTCTTCTTCCTCGTCTCCATTAGCGCCACCGTCGTTTCCTGTACAACAATGGTAAAACAAAATTTATAAGAAAATGTCATACATATTAAAAATATTATACATTCATTTAACCACCATCACATTTATAACAGAAAAAGATGAAAATTTAAGGATAAGAATTACAGTTACTTACAGTTCCCGGTTTTCTAAATTCTGAATAATTGTTGGAGGCGCAGTTTCATGTTATTCTCTTTGCAAAATATTGTTTCCTGTGACTCAAATTGGGTAGCTTCTCCAAGGCTGTCGGAAATCTTTTCGAAGGTCAATGATATATGTTCAAGACACGGACAGGGTTTGGGCAGTATCATTCCACAGTCCATTGTTTGATACCCATGGTAACAAGCCATAATGAAACTGGGTAGCTTCTTCATGTCCTCTATATCCTGGGGAAGATCTTCCATTACCTCGTATAAATTTTCCTTGGTTGATGTCCTCCATATCCTGGGCAAGATCCTTACCTCATATAAATTTTCCTTGTACTTCAACCATAAGTGTCTCATATCCAGCCAATTCCCCATTATGCTTTCTTTAATTCCTGACTTTATCCTGGTTTAATATTTGACAAACAGATGTGACAAATTTGTGAGACCCTTCAAACTCCAAACCCCATATAAATTTTCCTTGTACTTCAACCATAAGTGCCTCATCTCCAGCCAATTTCCCATTATGATTTCCCATTATGCTTTCTTTCATTCCTGACTTTATCCTAGTTTAATATTTGATAAACAGATGTGATATATTTGTGAGATTTGTGAGATCCTTCAAACTCCAAACATTTGGACGCGCTTCAGTTTCCACACTTAATCCAGGAGTTGACTATTGAATACAGAGTGCTTAGTTTAGAGATTTCATGTGAAATCATCCGTACGTTCAAGCATCCGTTCAAGCATCCGTTTAAATCAAGATACTTGGGATTTTCAGGCTCTCTAATTTTAAATGGGAATGATTCTAAATTTACAGAGAATGAAAACATTAAATAATTGAAGTCTAGAAAAATAGCATATATCTTCAGGGAAACCCTTGATTCAGAGACATCATTATGTAAGGAACTCAAATATAAATTGCCATGTCACGAAGAACATTATCATGACTTCTTCGATGGCATGTCCTATTGACTTCTTAAGTCCCCTTATTTTTTAAATTCTGAAACAAACCACAAGCTCCCTGAAGATTTCCATAGTTGCGCCCAATGGCCATGCCCATGAAATAAGTTCTCTTTTTGCTCAAAGCAAGCCCTTGGACAATCTATATTTGTACTAATTTGTCCACATCGAATCTGCGTCACCCATAAGCATGGCAGAAGAGAAGAAGCAAATCTCGGCATCTGAAAGGGACAAGGAATCATAACTCCATTTTAATAGCTGATACAGCTCTTGATCAACGGGAGCATGAGTGTGTGGAAAAGATGGATCTGAGGGTTTCATCAAAGGTAAAGAAATTTCCCATTCATCTACACAGCTTTTGCCCTTCATTGCTGTGGATACTGCGTCTAATGCCAAAGGAAAATATTTATACTCGTCCGCAACAGAGTATTCCAACTCCATAGGAGCATGGTCCTCTTTGAAAGCTATTCTTGCAAACATCCACGCTTTTTGTCTAGAGAGGGGCTGTATTTCAATGGACTTCTCAGTGTCGGCTCCTTCCTCCGAGTAGGGAATACGACCGTGATTTCACAACTCGGCCAATACCACAAATAATTTCTTGTTCCCTGCAACAACAATCAAAGATTTTTAAAAATCTTGAAAAACTGTGACCCAAATAGCATCATAGAGGACATTACTGCCCTTAAAATTGTTACAGACCATTTATAACAAAGATGCTATCACAATGCCACCATGCCATTACACCATTTAAACGAACTCGGTCAACATCTATAAGCCACGTCTTCCCTTGGGTTTGAGCATCTTTATTCACAGAACCTACAATCCCTAAGGTTGCACAGCACTCTAGTCCCCTCACCCTGCCTAAAACAAAATTACTAACACAGAGGATATGGACGGATCTGGCATCTTCTCTGTCTGAACCAACCCATCAACATCAGCTGGTGCCCATATTGCCAACCTAACCCGTGCTCATGATGCCCATGAAATGTGAAGGCAAAAAAAACAAGCACAACAGCTGCCAAGCACCCCACCTAAAACAAATATGCTCAAAAAGATGATGGGATGGATGGATCTGGCGTATTCTCTACTGGAACCTACCCAGGATCGGGTGCCCCCATCATGCATTCTATACGCTGGACAGAGGATCGAAAAAGTTGGTTTCCTCAAATGACCATCCACCGCCAGAACACAATCAAATATTCAGAGAAGAAAAAAAAAAAAAAAAAGAGGAAAGACTTACACCTCACAGCACTGTGAAAAGCTTCGCTTATAGATCACGCTATAAACATTTTGTAACTGCTATAAATCGTTCCTTCCATTTCAGAAAGGGCCATTGATCTGATCTGACAAGCATGGGAATGGAAAGAAAGATCAGGTTTACAGGGTTTGTAAAATCTTACCTGAAATTCCGCATCTGGGAGTTCATCGAGAGGTCCATTTTCATACACTGACTATCCCATCTGATACAAAACCTTATATGTCAAAAAGCAGAACGACGAATGGGATCTAAGTTGTTAATTTAATTTTATAAACTTTTTATATATATTTAATTTTTACAGAGAATCATAGAAATTAAAAAATATTCTGAAAAGCACCACCTCATTACTTTTCAAAAATAAAGTTGAAAACAAACCATAGAAGAAAAAGGTTGAAAACACTGATTAGATATTTAATGTCCAAATTTTTGAAAGGGAAAAAGTACTTTAAAAGTGATTTAGGATGGTTTGGAAATGATTAATAAAGAGGTTTAGTTAAATTCATGATATTTGATTAGAAAGAAAATGATATTTAATTCATGAGGTATAAGGGAATGTTATTTAAAGTATGAAGAATTTATGTAAAGCTTTAAAATTATGGAAGTTTTTATTTTTTTATATAGAAGGAAAATTTAAATTTTGTTATATGATTAGATTGTTTCACATTTTATGAAGCTAAATATTAATTGACATGTGGTAGGAGTATTTAATGGAGGTTGAGAGATATACATTCATAGTCAAAACAAAGCGAAGTCAATAATATTTAGGGTTTTTATTTGAGCTCTTATAATGTTAAAATGAAAGGCTTAATGGCTCACTCAAATGAGGTGTAATGGTGATATATAAAAAGAATTTCTTAATGACCATTAGATTAAAAAGAAATTGAGGCCCATGGTTATGTCCCAAGACATTTGTGGGTTAGTATCATAGTTTAAATAGACATTGGTAATCATTGATTTAGATGGGATCAATAACTCATAGTGCACAAGAAACTCATTACAAGAACAATTTGCTAACAATGATGACTTATTGTCTTTGCTTAGTATGTCATTTTCCAAGGCATATCATTTAGAAAGTATTGTTGTGACCACATATATTGTCTGGCCAAAAAAGAAATGTTCACCAAGAAATATGGTGCCATGTTAGTCACTTGAAACATTTTAAGGACTTCGAATTGATCAACAATAACACTAATATTAATAATCTAACACCTAATAACATTAAATAACATTATATAAGTGAATAACTTAAGATAGTTAATTTTAACTATAACTTTCTAGTCCATCTCCTTGAAAGAGAATGTGAGAAACATAGTAAAGAAAAAAGGCTAATAATAGTGAGTTGGATCTACATATATAAATGTATAGATGGCAATGAATGAATGACAAAAAAATTTGGTAGATCCCATTATAAGTATTTTCCTATGGCGGCTAGCAAAATGAAGCTAAAGTTTTTACACCAATTAACATTGAACTTGAAGCATCACATGATTGTGACATGGTCTCAAGCTCAATTAAATAGCCATCAGTGTTTATACATTCATTTTACCCACATTGCTTACCATCACATTAGGAAATGACATCTTAACCTTTGTGAGTATAACTTCATAGTGATTAGCCCTTCTTAAATCAACTTAAATCTAGTGATTAGAATATTGATAATGTTACTTATTAAGAATACAAAGTCAAATGCATGTAACAAAAAATCATTTTATTCTAAGAAAAAATCATAATTTCTATTCAATGGGAGAATGGAAATTCCATTTGATAGGTTAACGAAGGCACGTAAAGTTTACTAACCAAGACCTAAAAGTAACAACAAAAAATAAAAACCCTACATTTGTGTTTCAACGTAATACCCATAGATACATATTGACATTTCTAAATATACATATAGAAAAGTCAAGTGGGTGTAGATCAGGTGGTAGGGTGGAGTTACTCTTACCCTCCTCACTCAGGTTCCAGTCCCACAGAGATTGGCATACAAGCTCCTTAGGAGTAATTTCTACATAAAATATGACTGACTCACCTAGACACAGATGGGTTTTCCATAGAAATAGCTAGTATCGATCTTTAGTACTATGAACCACATCATTAAGAAAAAGGTATGCATATAGAAAAACCCAAAAAGATACATGGCATAAAAACACCACTATAAGGCCTTGAACCTATCATAAAGAAAACACTACAAAAACCATAAAGCACCACCTCAAAAACAACAAATTATAGGACATTAAGTCCAAAATCTTGGAAATAAAGCTACAAATATGGAGGTGACTCCATCATATAAATCCTCTAGGGCCAAAGAGCCCATAGCAATATTTTGATCCTTTTTTTATGACCTAACAACCTCTTAGTACAATTCCTAGAACACATGAACAAAGGACATATAATCAAATAGTATGGCCACTTCCTATAAAATATCTCCTAACAACCTAAGCTAGATATCTTGCATTGAGCTAGTACCACTCATCCAATTAATAACTAAAATTTAGTTACCATAACCGTATAAAACCCTCACATTTGATAAATTGGCTTCGGATTGGAAACCACTTTGATCGAAGGAACCATAGTGCTTACCTTATAAAAAAATTGAAAAGCGGGAATTAATTTTTCTTCAAAGATAGTTTCTTGTCAATCAAATACCCTAATACATGAAGCAAGATAAATCCCTAAGTGCTTTTAATTTCTTTTTCCCAAACCATTTCATCTAATATTCTTCAACAATGTCCCCATTTCATACATTTTGAAGACATGTGAATGATTCAACATCCTTTAATAGTTGTTGAGATTATGGACAATTAACTAATAATTGGATAATATCTTCTTTCGTTGACGTATACAATATATTAATAACTTGACCTTGTTTATGTATTCTCTTGAAAACAACCCAAGTTAGGAACTTATCTTTTGGGGCCAACCACTTGAAACTTTGTTCGTGTTTCGTTCCTATAATTTCCATAGTTAGTCCCGCCATCAAACAAACTCTTATGGATCATAAATGAAAATTGCTTTATAACCCAATCACATTAAATATTCACTCCAAACTTTATTATAATCCCATGCTAAAGAGTCATTTTCCTCCCTTAAATGAACATGACCCCTTATAAGACTAGCATGAGCCATCTATAAATTTATATGAAGCCTTCCCAATCCTAAGAACCATGCCTATAACCATCTTTGAGATTAGCAATCAATGGAAATAGGATCACATACATCGTGAAGAGAAAAGAAATTGATGTCATGTATATCAATAATCTTATCTTCTAGTAGCTCCATATTTACACCACAACCAATGATAATATCAATACCTAGTTTGACATGTTCCCCATTACCAACTGTCCAAGCCAAATGTTAGCATATAAGAGGAAAATCTAAAACAAGGACCTTCCAATGATTAAAAACATTTTTAGTGTTTTTCCATGGAATCTTGATTTAGTCTGTGATATCCCTTAGCTTTATGTATTTTTTTATCAATGGTTATCCTCCACAAACTATCCCTTGAAGATACCCTCCATAAATTACTAGTTACAAAGCATGTACCAAATAGAATGGACGTTCTTTAGCACCCAACCCCCCTCCTCTTTTGACTTGGCTATATACTATAATTTGAGTAATGGAATTTTACCTTCCTCCTTATACCCAAACCACATAAATCTAATACATAGCCTCCTAACTCTTTATAAAATCCATTTTGAAATATCAACCAAAAATTGCTAGAAGACAAGCTACAAAAATCAACTTTATTAGAATTAGTTGACCTCTAATAGAAAACCACCTGCAACACCAATGATTTATCCTAACTTTCGTTTTCCTTGGCATTGAAGCCCAGTCTCTCTTTTGATAGTCATTTGGCTTCAAAAGATAACCCAAATACTTAAAAATACTCATTAAATTTAGTAATCTTAAAGGGAAAAATCATTATCAACCTTTGAACATCCTTAACACCCAACACATTAAAATAACTTAATGGTTTTGAAAGTTCAACTCCATACTAGTAGCCATACATTTCAAATCCAAGGTTTCCTACAACTTCCTAATTTCCCTTATACTCCCATTTGTAAAAAGTTGAACATCATCCACAAAAAGTAGATGAGTTAAAATAGAGTACCACCAATTATGACCCCTTTTATTGACCCTACCCCAACTTTGCTTCTTTAATAGACCTACTCAAACCTTCTACAATTAATGAAAAAAAAGGTTAAAGTAATAGGGGACATCCCTATCTTAGATATCTACTAAGTCTAAAGAAATTTGAAGCAAATCCATTTATGAGAACTACAAAGAATATAGATGGAATACAACTCATAATAAAATTTATCATTTAAGAACTAAACCTCACATGCAAAAGCATCAACTTAAGTTAAATCCAACTCACTCTATCATAAGCCTTGGTGAGATATAGCTTCAAAACCATAGATGGAAGATTTTTTTTATTTATTTTTATTGAATGAAGACCCACTTAAGCCAACCATGTGGCTTCACAAATCCCTCTACCAACAAGGAATCCAAATTAATCATATGAGATGACACAAGAGAAAATGTTCTTAACCCTTACAACAAAACGTGTAGCATCTTTTTTGATCACTCCCAACCTCACAATGGGTATCCATGAATAGTGATTCTAAATTTCATCCTCCAAAGTGACTTCCTCACAATACCAACAAAGAGAATCTCCTCAAAAGGACCATAATATAAGCAAAAAAAACACAATGCAAATTTTAAAAATAAAATAAAAAAGTGCAGGGATGTCAAATCCTTGAAACCCTTGGATAAACTTCCTATGGTATCCTACCAATCTCATAAAGGATCTTACTTTTGATGCATTTTGAGGGATAGGCATGATTGCCTTGATCTTCTCAAGTTTTGTTGCCACTCCTCCTTTTAAAATGAAATAACCCAAATAATACACTCATGATTGGAAAAAATCAAATTTAAAAACTTGGTATAAATGAGGTGCTCCCATAGCACCTGTAATACCATCTTGAGGTGCTCTCGAATCTCCTTCTTGGTCCTTGAATACACTAATATGTCATTGATAAACACCAATACGAACTTATCTAAATACTCATTGACGACACTATTCATCGAGAACATAAAGGTAGCTAGTGCATTTCTAAGTCCAAATGGCAACACCACAAACTCATAGTGCCCATACCTAGTCCTAAATGCAATTTTATAGATATCCTCATCCATGATCCTAAACTGGTGATATCCATACCTCAAGTCTACTTCTAAAAATATCATGGCTCCTCTTAGTTGATCAAAGAGGTCAATAGTTCTAGTAAACTCATTCTTGTTCTTGATAGTCATCTTGTTTAATATCTACAATCAATGGGTGTCATCTTTTTTTTAACAAATAAAGTTGGTTCTCTCCATGGAGACATAGTGGGCTTGATGTACCCCTTGTACAACATTTCCTTTAATTATATCTTCAATTCCACCAACTCAGGTGTGCTCATTCTAAAAGGTTCCCTAGACATAGGAATTGCTCATGGTGTAAGTATTATTGAAAATTTGATGTCTCTTTTGGGAGCTAGTCTCAGAATTTCCTTGGGAAATACATCTATGTACTCTTGTAGCACTCGATGGTTTTAAATTTTCATCTTGTTATCTTTAGATGAGTTTACTCTTTATCTTATCAGTCTTAAATTTTTCTAGCAAATGTCCTAATCCAGCCTTAGTCACACCAATCGTTGCATATTTGGAAGCTTTAGAAAAAGTATCTCTAATTCCCTTTACCAAATTTGGCTTAACTTCAATAATACCTCCTACAAAGGTCGTTGATATTTGTAAAGTTTAGTTGTGATACATCTCCAAATCCCATCAAATTAATAAATTCATCAAAAATGCCTCTCAAAAAGATGGTCCTCACAGTATCTTGATCAAGTTTGTTTTGCTTTGACCTTTGGAAGTTCTACACAAACCTTTCAAGATAGTCTTCCAAACTCTCTTCTTATTTTTTATCATATTAAAAATATCTTCTCTCAAATCCACGGCCTTATAATATTCTCGATATTTTCTAAGAAAAGGCATATGCATCCCATCCCATGTCTGAATTCTATTTCCTCCCAGACCCATAAATCAGCGCAAGGTTGAATCTTTGAGGGTGGCAAGAAACGGTTTGAGTTTTCTGCATCATTTGAGTAGTCATAGCTACGACATAATATGTCAAAATCACAAAAAAAGCATCAGGATCTTCACTAATCACAACGTGAAAATGATACAAGACTGATGGAGGAATATTCCTCATGTGTATTGTTGTGGTAGAGTCGACATTTGGGAAACCAACAGTTTCTTACTCTTCTTCATTTGTACGTGCCTTGCCTTCTCCATTTACATACACTTCATCTTCTACCATATTTTTTCCTTCGAAAAGGCTATATTCAGTCTTTATGTGTGGAAATGTTGGCTCTCTAACAAGATTGTAATCCAGTTCTGGTTTTGATTGTTGATGTGGTTCACCTGTCAATGTTTCTTCCATTGTAGGATCGACTAAAAATACTATTAGTTATGTGTTTCCACTTGTTGTAGATCTTTGGTTGCTTGAGTTTCCTATTACATGCCTTAAATTTGTCAGTAGAGTCCTACATGTTGGTCCTCTTCTTATAAATTTCCTACGAGCAAGTTGGTAATTTAAGGGGTATTTTTATTTGGAGTAACTATTCTACTTTTTCTTTTAAATATACATCTTTTATCTCTATCCCTATTCATACAGCACTAGTATATCTTTAGAATCAAGGAGAAAGAAAACTCATTAAAGTGAATGTGTGGGGTGATTACACTTAATGAAATTATGGAGTGAGAGTGTCATTGTGTCTTACTACTAACTATATCACTAGGTCTAGAATTCTAGTATATTAAAATAAAAAAATAAAATCACACACAATGAACTCTGAAATTTAAAATATGTAGGAAAAATGAGCCATGAATGTTCTAATCCCTTTTAGCATCTCCTTGGAAACAACACCAAAAATGTCAGTCAATTTAATTAGATTAAATCCTAGACATTAAATTGTCAATCCAGGTGTGTAAACTTGTGAGATACTAACACCATATTTGCATGGTTTGGGACATGAAATAGATTGTCTAATTTACAAGGAAAAAGATTGAAATTATGACAAACTATTTCAACATAAGAGAACTCAAAAGAATTAAAACACTACAGATATCTCACTCATTGGTTGGTCAATCAAAGAAACACTTTATCTAGCATCTAATACAGTCTTTCACTTAAGTGATATTCCTAAACGTTCTTAAGTTGGTCTACCAATCAAATCTCGTTTTCCCTTCTTCAATAAATATTGTTCTTCTATAGGTTTACAATATCATATTCCAGAAGAAAAGCATGTGAGCAATTGTCAAAAAGAAGATCAATCTAATTTATCATTCAATACTTCACAAAGAAACTGTTCATCATTGGATTTAACAATACAAAGTTTCCTTAGTAACATAGAATGGAAACCTTTTCATTGTTGAGTGGTTTTGCAATAGAATGAGAAAACACAATATATCATTAATCTTAAAAAATAACTCATTCTTCTCTATAGAGGAATAACGCATTAGGGATATAAGTACTAGAAAGAAAACGAAAAGTGTAACAACCACACATATAGGTACAGGTGAACCTGAATCAAATCCCTTATTCCATATGTTGTTTTCATCAAATACATATCAAAATGAGTAAGGAAGGATAATCCAGTAATTAGCTTGGCCAATATAGACCCAAATCACTTAAGATGAAATAAGAGAATCCATTATCGTTGCCTTCAACTAACTTCGTTGACTACACACAGTGTTCTTGGCATAGTGGACCACAAGTTTGACCATAGATTGGTGCTCATCATGTCCATGTTGGAATTGGTTCAATGGACATGGAAGCATTTGGAGGTGTCCAAGAGGAGAACACACATTTATTTTCCTTCTAGAGGCCCATAACCATGTTGAAAAACAAGTTGGGTTACATGATTATTATGAGAGTTGCAAGACCTAAACTAGTAAACTGTAATCAGTAATTAATCAATGATCCAGGTTTGAGTGTGACGAAGGACCCTTCCAAGACTTTTTACTTTCGTGATGTGTTAAATTGCATTTTTAAAATAACATGAGTGAATACATATGCATGTTGTAAAGAAGAGGGACATGTCAATCATTAGCAACATAAAAAAAAAAGCCGTTGATAACGGAGTTCGTCCAAGAGGGACTACGTCTCTGGGCCTCGGTGTCAAGATGGTGTAGGTCGTTGCATTAAGTGTTGTCAATAGTGATGATGTACATAAGAGATGATGTCGCTACCATACAAGGAAAATGCCCTCACGCAGGAGTGGCTCCAAGAGATGTTCCACTACAGGAACTCTCAGTCAAAATACTTCTATCAATATGACACAAAACTCATGCACGATGAGCATCTTGCCAACATGGCATAAAAGGGATCTCAATGCAAAAACATGCATGACGACAACATGAGTATCCCATCAACATACCATAAAGGGATCTCAAAACACAACATGATGAATCATGACAACAAGTACATCACATAGGCGATTCTGCGTCACATCAAGCAGGAATCATAAAAATGAGTAAGAAACAGGATCCCACATCAAACATCAACAAGGATCTGTGCAGCACAATGCACAAAGAAGAAGTACATGAACACAACATATACCTCACAACCAAGGGCCATCTGAAGAAGAGAATTTCAAACTGCTGAAGATGTTCGGACCTTCGATCTCACAGCATCAATCGCATGACTGCTCGCACATGGATGTTGACACCTGCATTCCACTTAGAAAAGTGGTTGAAGAATAGAATGAGAGAATGAGAAATCTGAATGCACCATTAGATCTGTGGCGTCGAATAGTGCAAAATTGACTGTCCAATTTTTGAATTTTGAGAAGTTGAGAATCTAGGGCTCAAGGAATATTTTAGATTCCCCCTAGATTCCTCAAAGATTATGCTCCATGGGTGGACTAGAAATCTGTAACTCCAAAGGTGAATCTAGCTTTGCCATTGTGATCCCTGCGACAAATCGTGTAAAACAACTATAAACTTGACTATATTCCGACATGGAGAAAAATTACCTCCTCGAGAAAATTTCAAGGCTCATGGTTCTGCTCCCTGTTTTTACAATGGTGATGGTTCCACCTTCATACTAAAAATGACCAAAAAATGAAAAACTCTAATGGAGACACAAACAATGCCATTTCATTCATGGCATCGAGAAGTGTTGAAACCATATAAAGTTTGTCAAAATCTGACAAAATGAAATTTCACCCCTCCTGCAAAATGTTGCCTCGAACTGCGTGCCAAGTTTCTGCCTCCTCTGTCTCGAAATTCGTGCTCGCTCCTGGTTCCTCCATCTTTCCTCCGTGCAAAACTTGGTTCTTTTAAAAGTTCTCAGGCAGATTACCCAAGAAATTCGTTTGGTGTAGTGGTAATTTTGGCATATTAGTTGAGGAGGGGTTGGGTGGTTAAATCCCGCCCCTCCCTTTTTTTATACAAATCGTTTTAAAAATGAACATTTTTTATTTTTTATTTATTTTTTTTTATTTTTTTTTAAGGGGGTTAGGTCCGCATTGGGCAGCTCGCCCCATGTCTCCCGCTTGGCGCATTTAATATTGGAGGCTGGTACGTTGGTACTGTTTGGTGGTTGCATATTATATGAGGCCGCCTGCTTGGGGGTCAGCCACGTGGCCAGGGAGGTTCGACCCACGCCGACACCCTTAACCATCATCATTGCATTTTATGTGAGGTTTTTTGGGGTGTGGGCTGGGTCCACCGGAGGTGGCTCGCCCACCCCCTTAATACATTGTTTCAATGTTTATGGCGTGGGTGGAGGGCTCGGCGGGGTGATGGCCGCCGAGCCAAAAATTTAATTACATTTTATGTGATGGTTTTGGGGTTAGGCCGATGGGGTTCATGGATCGCCGGCCTTTATAAAAAATTTTGTAATGTAGTATTTGGGGTGGCGGGGGTCGTGGCCCACCACCTTATTTATAATTTTTTTTTTTTTACTTTTATAAAGAGGGGCAAATTTCCAAAGTTTTAGAAAATAAGGGATGGCAAATTAACGAGGCTGCAATTTTGACTGATTTCGGGAGCTAGGTTTCATGCCTCGAGGTCAGTCAAATTGTAGGACACTTAAACCTAGCCCACAGCCCAACTTTGAACAAAAATTTGATTGGCTCGTTCTCCCTCATACGAGCTCGCACTGACGAACTGTTCGCACTTCCGTGATCAAGATGACAAGATCTACGCTCTGGTCCTAGGTTGACATTATTATTAACACTTTGATTTTCAAGCGTTCATAAACCCTCTGTCCTATGTGTCTCTGGAGCCACCTAGTTCAATCAACATCTTAAGCCCCCCTAATTCACTAAAAATGATGAAAAAAACTATTAAATAACAATTTATTTATCTTGTGTCTCTTGAATGACCTGTACATCAAAAATTAGGGTAAAATGAGTGATAATATGGTAAAAATGGAGGATTAATATGAGTAAAAACTAGACAATTGGTAATGAAAATGGCATAAAATCATAGGTTTAACATCTCCCCATGCCTAAGATTATGCATGTCCTCATGCAAATAAGAGATCTAGCTAATTTCCTAGTGTTAAATGTATCCAAAATTTGAGCAAAACTTTGACTAATTTGTCAATAACTACTAATTGATATGTTCACATTGGCTACTTTTCTCTTTCACTCTACTCTGAGTTTCTTCTCCAGAGTTTTATTATGTAATGCAAAATACCAATTCTTTTTGTGCCACTTCCTGGTGAGCTCAAACAAATTTTTATTCTTGGATTCCATATTTTCAATATCTTCCTGCAACTAGGAGCATTATGTTTTTAACATAATATTCTCACTTTTTACATATATATCCAAAATTTTGAACTCTTCAATCTTTTCTTTCAATTTCTCAGTCTTCTTTTGTCATAGTATGTTTTACAAGCTCAGTAATTTGTAGTGTCTTCAAAATCACTTGGCATGGACATTGAAGGCCTACCAGAGTCAAAACATTTATATACAAGATCCTTGGGCTCAAAAAAATCAAGCTCTAAACTTTTTGAATTAAGAAGTTGAAGACTCTTTATGTTAGACATGACTATGCCCACTTGGGATTAGCTTAGTGTGGAGAGAAACGTCATATTTAGAGGGACATGGAGTACTTGGAAGCTCAACACTCTATTTTTGGGGTTTCTTCTTAGTCATTCTTTCGATGAACCTTCTAGACATGGCTAGTGTAATTGGTGCATGTTAACCCTATTTCCCCTTCATAGAATTTTTTAGAACTCTCTCCAGAAATGGTGAAGACCTCAAATTCGTGAAGACCAAGTTCCTTACTATCAATTTTATTATTGTGCTTAGAAACAGCATTAACTCATTATGGAATTTCCTCATGTGAAATGACTCCATCAATAATTTATTACATACAAGGAATGAGTCCCAATTGTCACCTCTCTTATGTAACTCTTCCATAATTAAGATCTTTATTAAACCATGATGGTACAATCTTCGACTAATGTTTTTGGGGTTCTATTTTATATTTTTTTCCATTTGACCTAGGATTTTGTATAAAAACAATGGAAAATTCAAGTGATTTTTGTCTCCAAGGTGCAATAAATGACGAATATGGTAAAGGAAGGTAACTGCATACCTTCCTTCACAAGTAAAAAACATTTGCAACAGAGATAGCAAATTCCTCCATTTCTCTGTAATCCAAGCCTTGGATATTCATCAACTCTAATTTAGATTGTGCTTTATTGAACACAATTTTTGTGTCCATATCCCCTATTAAACTTGCCTGTTCTTAAATTGTCTCTCTCTTGTTTGAGGTAGGTGAGTGGCGGGAAATGGTTGTAACTAAATGTTAAAGTCACATTGAACTACTTTATTGTTTGGGTTAGGAATTGGCTTGGTAGGTAATTGCATGGGCCTTGGATGTTGAGTGGGTGGAAGCCATAGTTGTTGAGGTTGTGATTGTGTGGTATATGGCTCTTGAAATTGAGGGGTATATCAATGTTGTGGTGATTGTGTGAGGCAATATTGTTGTGATTACATAGGATAAGCATATGTAGGCATATTTTCATGGTTAGTTCCTCGCCATCCTTGTTACCAAGGTTTAATTTGAACTTTTGGTGGAGAATATGCTCACCAAGGCATAGTAAAATTCAACAAATGTGGTGAACTTTCTTGACTAGAATAATATAGAGAAAATGAAGATGCATGGTTTGAAGGCATACATGTCATTCTCAATTTTCAAGGTTGTTTTGGTTCAAGTGCCATAGTTGCTTGGCTATCCCTTTGATAAAATGCTCATAGACCATGTAAGGAGGGACACTACCCCATGGAATGTTCTCCTGCGCAAATGACACAAATTTCAATACTATCTAGAGGAAATTTTTTTAGTGGTTGTTTCTTTCTACTTTTAGGACAAAAGATAGCAAGAGCTACTTTTTAATCTCCCTACTTCATTTTAAATTGTGGATTGTCTAACTGTAAACTGAGAGTTCCAAGAAGACCAGTCTTAAATCTTCTATAAAATGTCCTAATTCAACCTTAATTACACCACTTATTACATATTTGGAAGCTATAGAAAAATTATCTCTAATTCCCTTTGCCATATCTAGCTTGACTTCAAGAATACTTCTTGTAAAGTTCACTAATATTAATACATGTTAATTATGAAACATATCCAGTTCCCATCAAATTAAGCAAGTTAACATATTTATCCAAAATACCTCTCAAAAAGAAGGTCATAATAGTGTCTTGATCAAGTTTGTTATGCTTAGATATTTGGATGTTGTACATAAACCTTTCAAGATGGTCTTCCAAACTCTCTTCTTTTCATGTCATCTTAAAAATATCTTCTCTCAAATCCCTAGCCTTACAATATTCTTGATATTTTTGAAGAAAATTCGTATGCATCTAATCCCATGTTTGAATTGTATTTCCTCCAAGGCCCATAAACCAACACAATGCTTAATCTTTGAGGTGGCAGGAAATAGTTTGATTTTTTGTGCATCACTTGAGTAATCATAACTATGTCTTAATATGTCAAACCCAAAAAGAAAAGCATTAAGATCTTCACTAATCATGCCATTAAAATGACGTAGGACTAATGGAGGAATATTCTTCATTTGTACCATTGTGGTATGGTCCACAATTAGGAAACCAAAAGTTGCTTCATCTTCTTCATTTATATGTGTCTCACCTTATCCATTTACATACACTTCACCTTCACCTTCCACCACATGTTTTGAAGAGGTTGTACCAAATCTCTTGGTGTGGATATTTTAAGTCTCTAACTAGATTGTAGTACACTTATGATTCTTATTACTAATTTGGTTCACTTGTCAATGTTGTTTACAATGTAGGATCCACTGAAAAGACTATCAATTTTACATTTCTACTTGCTATAGATATTTGGTTTCTTGAATTGCTTACTACAAGCATTAGATTTTTCACTAGAGTCATGCATGTTGGTCCTCCTCTTGTATATTTTCTTGCCAACAAGTTAGTATTTGAAGGGGTATTATTATGTAGAGTAATTTCTCTACCTTTTCATTTAAATGTACCTTTTTTATCTCTTGACTTATTCATACAACACTAGCATATAATTAGAACTAAGGGGACAACATACTCACTAAAGTGAATGCATCATGCTATTGCACTTCAGAAAATTTTGGAGTGAGGCCATCTTTGCATCTTACCATTCACTATCTCATTGGGTCTAGAATGCTAGTATATAAAATGAAATAATTCACACAAAACAAATTGTACAGTTTAAAATATCCATGAAAATAAGCCTCAAATGTGATAATCCCTTTTAGCATCTCCCTAGAAAATGGCACCAAAGGTGTCAATCAATTTAATTAATTTAAATTGTGGACATTAAATTGTCGATTTGAGGGCATAAACTTCGAGATACTAACAATATATGTGCAAGGTTTAGGATATGAATGGCCTCTGTAATATATGAGGAAAAAGACTATGACATGTTAGCAAACTATTGCAACATAATCTAACTCGAAAGAATTAAAAATACAATAGAGATCTCATTTATTGGTTGGTGAATTAGAGATACTTTATTGAGCATGCAATATAGTTTTTCACTCATTTGATATTCCAAATTTTCTTGTGTTGGTTAATGAAACAAATCTCGTTTTCACTTTTTCAATGAGTCTCATTGTTTTGTAGGTTTACAATGTCAAATTCTAAATGAAAACCATATGAGAAAATACAAAAAATAATATCAATCTACTATATTATTCAACACTTCACAAAGAAACCATTCATAATTGGCTTTAACAATATAGAGTTTCCTTAGTAAAATAGAATGCAAATATTTTCATTGTTGAGTGGTTTTGCATAGAATGGAAAAACACATTATATCATTAGTCTTAAACAAGAACTCATTCTTCTTTGCATAGGAATGACCCAGTAGGGATACAAGCACTTGAAAGAAAAAAGAAAAAAATTAACAACCATGCACATTTTGTCCCTAAAATAAAACAACAAATTGAGAATTATAAATCCTTATCGATTTATGCTACAGAATGAACACAAAAAGACTAATGATGACCAAGTTGAGGGACCCTCCCAACTGGCTTCACCTTACCTAAATGACCACATTACCACAAATTTAATGTGTGGAAGATAACTTAGAACATCAGCTCATTGTTTGTATTAATAAAAACAAGGTTCAATAATACATGTTGATGAAAATACCTTGTTTCTCTACTTAGCGATTAATAGATCAAAGACTATAATTATGATTATACTACTATTATCATTACATCCATGTTATATCCCTTAGAGGTTGTATCCTTGTTACATCTGTGGGCACAGGTCGTTATAACGTAAACGTGTACTCTGCCCAAGTTGTGTGGGTGCCCTTTGTTATAGAGCGCCCCCACGCTCGTCGCCTTCGTATAAATTGCGCGTACGCTACCCCCAAATCGTCCCAAATTTAGTTTATTGACTCTCCAAGTGAACATGATCCGTCATGGGGGCTCATTGGCCTTGGTGCCAACTCGGGGCCTTGACAATGGGTGTGCCCATGTCGTGAAACCAATCATTTTACAATGGCATGTCGATATGGCATGTTATCCACATCAATCTTGCTTTACACTCAAGCAATCAACTCGCCCAACAATATAACTTCGTCTTGTGATGTGTCCATGTAACCATGCAGTTCGATTTCTACTTTGGATATCACATGCTCCTACCATACCTTTTAGGGTCTTACATCCTCCTTCACTTCAATTTCATTATCATCATCAACCACTATCTAGCCAATAACTCAATCCACCAAGTCATCAACCAAAACTTGATACCAAGTCTCTAAACTCTACCTGAATTGATGCTTCCATCCTCCTTAAGAAACCAAAGTTCCATGCACCTGTGATCCATAAAATGCTATGGATATTCCATTAAATAGTTCGTCACGACATATGTAATAAAATTATACTTAAAAATAAGAAATCTATATTATGTGAATTGTTTTTCCTTAAGACTTTTGGAGTTATTAAGTTACAGTGCCATGCATGCAATATCTACATTGCGGAAAATAGAGAATAGATAAAAATAAAATCACTCATAATCATAAGAACACAAGATATACTATGGGAAACCCTTTCAAGATAAAACCCAACTAGAAGGTGATGTTTCTCTACTCTCCTTATCTAAATGGAAACGGGAGGCAAGTATAAAGAAGTGAAGCTTGTGACCCATGGGCTACTATAGTGCATGAATTCTCTCTATTTTCTCTATCCATATCCACTCTCAGCTCTGCTCATCTATGGAACAAAACACACTCCCATAGAGTGGAACCCCTTTTCCTCCTAGTTGGCTAGTTATAACACAGTTTGATAGCTTGTTAGTCGTTAAATTTGACTCTTTCAACTCTTAAATAGAGTTACGATATGGAATCTTCTAGAGTCTTCTTCATCATGATCACGTGGTTAGCCCATTTCCCATGAATAATGGGGGATAAAATTGACATCCTCTTCCCCAAATCCCTGTGTTAGATATTAAATCCAAGGCATTAATTGCCTTCATGAATACAACTCACAACTCAATGAGCGTGGAATTTTGGCAGTGTCATTGGCATGCCTTTCACGGTGTATCGAGTCTCGAGCAAGGATATGGTGGCAAGCCTACCCTCCTCCTACATTTAAAGTGAATTAATAATAGGTTCAACCACCCTATCAGATGGCAAGATGAATACAACGTTAAAAGGATTGGTTCCTATGGTAATGGCCACCCATTTCCTCGGTTGCTCGAAGATGGAGACATTGTTCATATCCAGGAAATTGCAACTGCTTTCACTACAAACATGGTGCGGGAATAAGGTCAATACCACAAAGGTGGCTAAGGAAGAGGTAGACCTCCCCTCCCTCCCTGACATGGGCAAGGGAATGAGAATTTTGATTGTAAAACCCCTCATTGCTATTGCAGAATGGTGGCCGATGCGAAAGCTTAAGAGATTAAGATTGTGGGAAACCACCTATGGGATTTTTGTAATCTCCTTGGCCGACATTACAAGGATGAGGAAGATGTCAATTTTTTTATGGAAGGCAATTTCCTCAACATGGAATTCCATTTACACCACGTAAAATCATCATATTACTGCATTGCCACCCTTCTGGGCATGCAACTCTAGGGCTCTATGTCTCCCTCTGCTGACACTGTGTATGACTCACCCTCGCTCTCTTCAGTTCACACCAAAGCTCACCACGATAGGCGTCACATCCCTTCGCCTAAGCGACGACAATTTCACGACAAGTTGAAGCTTGATTCAGCGCACTCGAGCCCCTCCAACAAAAAAGGCAACTATCTTAGTATTCAAGGTGGCACTCCTTTCCAATAGAAATCGAAGTTTCTATCCTCCTCCATCTAACCAGATTCCATGAGGCTCAATTTTCCAAATGACATGGATTACTATAACCCATGCCTTGTGGTCTAGGAAGACCCTTTAGAGTACTATTTGGGAATCACTCGTTCCCCAAGGTAGCGTCTTATACGACTTTAATATCTCTCTGTTCTTGGCTCTCATAATGATTCTACTTATTTTGTTGCTATGTAACTATCAAAAGGTTCTTCGGTTTCTCCTCTGTGAGCATATGCCTCCTCACACTTTTCTAAGCTATCTTCTCTCTCAGCTTCAGGCCCATGTCCATGGCAAGTTTTTGTTGAGCTCAAAATCTTAGAAGTTTGTAATTTTCTACCACTTATGTAATACAAAACCCTTTTACCTACAAATAAAAAAAAGCACGGTGTCCTCTTGAATTATGGTGGTTAAAACAAGAATGTCAACTTTTGAGTATCATAACTTTTGCATATGAACTTCGATTAAGGTGATTCTTGAGTGGTTGAAAAGGTATCTATGTGTAGAATAGAACTAAACTATGTCACACTTAAGAAATAAAGTTTTACCTCCAAAATTTCCATTTCATACCTCAGTATTCTCTAAGAAGGTTTCAAACCCCAATTGATCTTAATTGGATCCATGAAAATTTCAAAGTTCTATGACTGTATCAAATCATAACAGACTTCAAAAACTTGTGAACAATGAGCTATCAGGAAGACCTCTGGATAGTGGCAGTTTGTAGCCAGCAAGGAATGACGAGGACCTCGGTCAAATCACGCTGACCGAGGCCCATGGAGACCATGCAGGACACAAACTAGCAGTTAGGAAGTCCGGATCAGAAAATGGAGGTCGTTTCTGATGCGCAATATCGCTAGGCAAAACCCTCGAAAAGGAAAGGCCTCAACTGCTCGGTCACAAGGGAAGCCAGAAAACTATGGGAAAAGCGCTAAAGTGAAAGGCGAGTCCCGCGCTCCAAAACCAGCGGAATATTGGAGGCATTTTGGGTGGTAAGCGAAATTGTTAGGAGACCCAGTGATGCAATACAACGAATGACGTGTGTCCGACAAATGAGAGAGAAAATTGACTCTCATCACGGGCTAATGTTCGAGCAAGTCAACCGCGCGATAAGAGCGAACACCGTAGGATCTGGGGGCTCCAGATCTAACGACGGAGATTGTGCCCAATGGAAATTTGGATTTGACAGGAGAAATAAGCTTTGGCACATAAAGGTTGAAGTCTGATTGGACCACTGAGTTGGCGGATGAATCATTACAAAGAGTAACCGAAATGCCGAACTGTTTGAGGAAGAGCTGGCGCAATTTGTGAAAGGACAAGTGGCCACTTTCCTATGAGACGTTACATAGTGGCAATGACACAGAGGTAGGGAATTCCAAGCAAACAACAACAGGTGATCCGAAGAGGTAGAAGAGGAAGCGAACAGTCAAGGATGTATTGACTTTAAGCCATGAATGAACAGACAACAAAAGTGAGCACGATAAGAAGAAGGAGACAGTGAGACAGAAGAGACAGAAGCAGATGCAGAGAGCCGAGTTGACCTGCAGAGCTAAGGCAGCATCGAGTAGATAGAAGGCTTGAGAGGTTCAAGCAATCCCTGTGAGGATCTCTGTTGGGAACTGAGTACCAAATTGGACTCGTCCCATCAAGACCAGTTGAGGTCGAGACTTGGTAAGGGGGAATCTGTGCACTCTAGTGGCTTAGGGAATGCAAGAACCACCCTACTAAGTACCATTTGTTTCAAGAAACTCAAATTGAGCTCCTTATTGTAAAAACTCTGCTTAAAGACACAATAAAATAAGGCCACCACTGAAAGCTGGACCAGAGACGTAACCCAGGAGAATTGGGTGAACTCCTTATTAATTTGTTGTGTTCTTGTATTTGCTTACTGTGTTTCTCTTACTGTTTTCCAATGTTTGTGTATTTTGCAATCTTATTGATCCGTTGCCTAAGATAACATAGACACACACTAGCACATGAGTTTGTAATACCTTCATTCATTAATTAATTAACTGAGAACACTCACAAGTGATTTTCAGATCACCAATTTTCCAAACTCTGGTAAAATTGGTCTTGTGAGCTAATTCCTCCACTTTTTCCACTTTGAAAGCATTAAGATGGATAAAAAAAATATAATGATCCAATCCATATCACACCTCCCCATTTTGGGAGGCTTTAGACCCTAGCAACTTCTATTGAATGAGGTGAGGAAATTTTTCCTCGAACTTTTCTCAAGTGTACCATTTAGCCTTGCCTAGAAACTATCCTTTCAACACAATTTGAGAAAGGTCATGTTGCCCTTGTCTTGTAGTTATAAACCTCTTCTACAAAACTATATCCTTTTTCAACTATGCCTAATCATCTAGCGTCAAATCCATTACAAAAGGTAGGACTTGATCCTTTTCCTGACTAACATGGAAGGCTCATAAAGTTTCAAATTCTCTATATTCACTACTGATTAAATGTGCATGTAAGGGGATATACGGAGTCAATAGGTGTTGTATCCCACCTTTTCTAGTACCTCAAAGGGGCCATATTTCAAATCCTTGATTTTCTTACCAGGACCTTGTAATCACTCCTTGTTCAATTGTAGCCATAGTATGTCTTTCACCTTGAAGGACTTCTCTATCCTGGAATTATCATGGTTAGCCTTATATTTTTCCTGTAAATTCCAAAGTGTCTCCTATACTTGTATGTAGAATAAAAAATATACATCCAACAAGCCTATACTTGAAATTTGAGTAAACCTATAAAGAGAAAAGTCAAAAGTACGATAAAAAATGTTTTTTTCTTTCTTTCCCTCCAATATTGTTTACCCTTATGGTAGACATAATCATCTTGATTCCTATTGGTTCTTTTAAATTGACATTGATAGAACATTTTTTACCTCAAAATATCTAAGCTTCGTTTCAAAAAATCAAAGTATGCTAACAATCATCAACTTCATTGGTAGTTTTAACAATCATGAAAGTAAATCTATAACTTAAAAAATCACATACTCTCTCAAATTAGTCTTAAGAGTGTACAAAAATAAATTTACACATTTTTTACCATAAATCTGGAAAATTATATTGTGTTCACCCAAATAACACTTAAAATTATAGAGTACACAATCTTTCTTCCAAAGTCCTTCCTTGCTTAAAGTAATTTTAACAATGGCCCAATACATATATGAGTAAAGAATGTGCAAAACAAATGTTACAAAATGCAACCTTTCCTATCTCTTCTTCACTCTCCACATACTCTTCCATTCTCATATACATTGGTTGAAATTAAAAAATATATATGAAAAATAATAATAATAAATTCATTTAATGATTTTACAATACCAAACTTATGCCTAAGCTCGTCATAAATTGGACCAATTAGATCTAACAAAATAATTGCATATCTACTCATAATAGATCAAGTACTTCTACTTCCACAAGTTCTAAAAATAAAAATGAATAGGAAAAAGGGTAGGATTTGTGCCCAACCCATCTCTAGGAAGGAGTTTAAGGCACAAATTGCATCAAATAAATAAAATTCCATGTGAATATGTAGCAATTGATCATTGAGTGTGTGTTGAATGTTTATGGTAAGAACATTCAAATTGATGGATAACATGTATGCCCAATAAAATATGGTGTCAAAATAGAATACTTTGTGCATTAAGGTTCCCATCACTTATGGTAATGTCTACAATCTTTCTCTCCATATAACCAACTCATTAAGATATCCATATATTGGGTTCAATATGCCAATGGTGGGATGCATGTTGGTGGGATGCTTCCAAAATTCTTATCTCGGCATCAACAATCTACCACCTTCATAGGATCCTTCTTCACAACAAACGCATGTACAAGCTTCTTTCTCGATATTCATTTTGGAGGCAACATCTTGTATATTATCTTGAAAGTGTGTTAGGCATATGACACAATATGAATTTGATTGTTTGAGTAGATGTTTATGTCCCTAATATTAGTCCTTTTGATAAACCATTAAATAATTCCTATGAATATAATAATGTATACCTTGGACGTGTGTACATAGGACCTCTAGACCATGCAACTAATATGATATTCTTTAACTATGTTTGGTATGTGTTATATTCTTTGCACAACTAGCTACACACATGAATTTTATGCATTGGATGCATCAGGGGGTCGGGGGGGGGGGTTGATGGGGGGCAGAAATCCTCCCCTATTTGGGCTGGGGGGGGGGGGTTGATGGGGTGCAGATTCCTCAAAAAACAAATTGGTAGTTTTTAGCACCCCTTTTTTGGTGGTTTTTGACACATGACTTTCACTTTTAGTGGTTTCATGGCCAATGGTGGTTCAACTCATAGCTTTGCCATTCTACTTAAGGAGCTATGATTGTATTCTAATCTATGGTTAACGGATTGGGGGTTTAAGGATGCTACATGATATACATGTCATATGGTAACATTGTAAAGATATAATATATTGAAATATATTTATGGTTTTCCCAGTTTAGGTTTCCAGGGTAAAATGTCTATGTTAAATGTGTGTGTTCCATTGCATATTTTCTACTTTTATTAAGAATATTTTGTAGCAATTCATTGTACAGGGCTAAAACCAACATTTTGTATTAGAGAAATTTGGCTTCAAAAGCATGCCTTTATGGCTAAAGGTTTTGGCTTTAGATTGTGATAAACCCTATTATAGTGGGAGATCTGTGGAACCAGTTCTTATGATTAAAGGAAATGGCGAGCAATTCAAAGACAGAAATTGAGAAATTCAATGGTAGGAGCTTTGAGTTGTGGAAGCTCAAAATGGAAGATATTTCTATGGAAAAAGATCACTAGATTGTTATGGATAAAGGAATTGCACTGACATGGATCTCAATAGAAGATTGGACCAAATTCAATCAAAAGGCGAAGAGCACAATAGTCTCTCAGATTTAGTATTGATGAATGTTTCAGGGAAAGTTCCAATGACATTATTGTAGAATAAGTTAGGGGATTTGTCTTAGTTTAATTCCTTGGTGAACAAATTGTTCCTACAAAGTAAACTATATAACTTGAGTATGATCAATGGAGACTAGGTGACACAGTATCTAAATGCCTTCAATTTGGTAAGCTAGCTATTATATGTTGATATCAAGATTTTATGTGAATATAATATCATTTTGTTGTGTTCTCTACTAGACTCATGGTATGGTTATTACTATAGGTAGTATTGCAAATACTTTAAGTTTTGATGAAATAGTCTCATCCTTGTTATTGAAGGAGATAAGACACAAAAAACATGGAAAATCAAAACATAGATGCCTTATGTGCAAGAGAACACTCCTAAGATAGAAATAAAAATAAGTCTTCAAGAGGAGTTATAGAGGAAGATATAAATCTTCAACAAATTTCATAAAGGGAAGTAGGGCATTGTAAGAAAAATTATAGTTCCAAAAGTGCTGAGAAAGGGAAGGGATCTGATGGTGCTCACCCTACATCAACAAAAAACTCCTTAGATGAAATAGGGGTTGTGGATTTGACTACTTCAGCACACATGTAGATCACGAGGTATGGCTGGTTGACATAAGTGCATATTCTCATATACCTCTTCATAGGGGGTAGTTGCAACACTCCCTCCCACTCCCTTGTACTATATTAGTCTATGGAAGGTGTTACTTATTGAATTGACCCAAGACCCAAGGTATGTTATGAATATGAGGTCACAAAAAAATCCTCTTTTAAAAACTTCTTCAAATGTGAAAATAAATTCCATAATCATGTTCAAATCATCAATATCTTTCCAATGCGTAACTTTTATCTTAATCCAATTTATGAATTGAATGTTATGCCTTCCTGAAGTTTAAATACTCAGATAAGGCCACCTCAACATTGGGCTACCATGTGTGTGGCCCTTATTGAGCTACCATGTCACCTTGGATTCCTACATGGAATCCAGGTCGCTGTCGTCACATCGACTCGGTGTGGGGTCACTGATTACTTCCCTTTGGAATTTTGCAACACTTTTCCATTATGACTAGCTCGTGCCTAAGCCAATGTTTCCCTATATTATTGGACCTTACTATTCTTGGACTCTTGAATCTATGGATCCACCGCTTGTTTTAGAGCGAATACCCATATGAGCCTTCATGAATGGTATCGACCTTACCATGCCATGAATCCACAAAAATTATTTGCACTAGAATGATAGGTCTAATCCTAATGTAATATGGGCCATGCATAAGGAAACTACACCTTATTGTCTTAGGACCCCGGATGACTGGTTTTCAGTAGAAGCTCAAAATCCAATGTAAGGAAAGTGTTGTAACGGCTACAACCACCCTCTAAAATTTTACCTTAGCTTCGTTTTGGAGCTCCCGGGCAAGAATCCTTACCAGCATGTCTTGCACTGTCAAGTACATAGGCTTCAACTGAGTTTCAATGGCCTACAAGCTTGTGCATGTCAACTTGTTTATCTCCCACCTGCAGGCTGTCATTCCGGACTTAGACAATTTTTTGGCTGAGATGCTCCCCCTGAAAATTGCACAATTTTGCTACGCTGCCTGCTGGGCTCCAAAATTGTGTAATCCAGCCAGGCAACCCTCCCTCAGAAAATTGTGCAATCCAACTCGACACTGGACTTCAGCCCAGAAATTGTGCAATTCTGGGAGGCAGTGACCTGCTGACCCCATAAATTACACAATTCCTGAGGGGAAACCAGCCTTGCTCAGCTCATAAACTACGCAAATTTCATCCCCAGGTTTGTAGACCACTGCATGTGCCTTCAGGTTGATCGGTTCCCTCCGAGATTGAGCAATCTTGATTTGCATGCATGGCCTTCTTTTCTCGAAAAGGCAAAAAACAACATGAAAAAAACATCCCTAGATTTTAGGGATCTATTTTTAGCAGCTAGAGGTTACATGCAAAGATCATTTTTGAAACTTCCCACCAAGTGTCGCTTTTTCCTAGATTTGTGGCATGCATGTCATAACCTTGATCTTATCAAAACTCATTCACTGGACGCTGCAGAGCTCATTCCTCACATCGATCTTGCAGCTCTAACCTCCCACATCACATCGAGGAGTCTTCGGCACATTCAACTTAGCTTTTTTGGGATAAGTCTACTTTTCATGTATTTCGCTGCTTTTCTGGCACTTTTTGTATTTCAACTTGTGTGATTTTTTTCTGCTTGGTTTCAATGAATGCTTGTTGTTCTTTTGATGTATGTTATCTTGTAGAAGCACTGTTTCAGTTTTCCTTTACATCTCATTGTTGTCGCATGCATGACATTGTTTCTACACTTAAGGTCATCGTTGCAGTGACTCGCTTCACACACATGCTCGCTTTCCCATTTCTGAATCTTTCACTCACTATTTTCATGCATGATCATTCACTCTTTCTTACACTCAGTCTCGCCATGCATTCAAACCTTCTCATGTTTTCAGTCGCCTGTCGGCAGGTCTGGGCTGCCTTGGCCTGAACCTTGCCTTGCCTGACCAGCAATGCAAATCCCTAAGAATGAAGGCTTTGCCTTCCTCCTAGAAAATGCACAAAACTGGCAAGCATTGACCCCCAGGCTTTCTCTAAGCAATTCTGGGAGGCAATGCTTCGCTAGCCCCAGAAACTGTGTAATGCAGTTTACTGGGTTTGCATGCCCTTGCTGACTGAAACTGCGCATTGCACAGTTTCAGTCCTCAGTAAAATAGGTTGGATTGTTGTAGTTCCAGCAGTCAGTCAACCTCCTGATAGCCTGGATTGTGCCTTGCATAGTTTTGGTAGTCAGTCTCCCAGCCTCCCGGTGGAAATTGCGCAATCTTCACAATCAGTCACACAGGTATGTTGCAAGTCAGTCCTCAAGTTTGTTTTGGTTTTCAACTGACATATTGCTTGCCATGAGTGTTTCTATGTCTCCAGGTATCACAGGTGTTTGTCTTCCTATCAGTAGCACAGGTATAATGGCCTCTAGGAGAGAAAAGTCAAAGGACACCGTTGAGAGCACAACTGGGGATGCAGTCGAAGAAGTGTTTATGAGCTTGCTTATCTATGAATATATCAAGTCATTCATAGACAAGGATATCAATATGAAATGGTAGTGGCATCCTAGCTAGCAGCACCATCAGTAGCAACAGAAGATAGCAAACTTTCACGCGACAAAGGCAAGAGGAAGGTTGTTGACAACGTAGAGGCAGAGCAAATATGCAAGTTCAAAGTAGATCCACTTGTGATGAAAGGAGCTTTGGAGATTGAGGCTAAGAGGTGTCAGCGCAACAAGAGGATCACACAAAGGAAAAGAGATAAATAGAGGATCAAGGAAACATAGAAGGAATTGTAGGAGTTGAAGTGGCAACTCAGGGGAAAACAAGAGTTGTGCAGCGGAGAGAAGGAAGTGCTGCAGGAATATGTGCAACAAGAGGCACAACATGCACAGACTGATGAAATTGTGCCCATATAGGATATAGACCCATCCCAGCAGTTGGCACAAAGCAGACAGGGCGAGCAGTGATGTCGATCACATGCACGGGTGTTCAGGAGCATGGATGTCATTGTGTGCGTGCATGCAATCCCATTCATTAGCACACTCACCAAGGTGAAGACAGAGAACCAAGTCCAATTGGAGTTGGACACATATTTAGATGACTTGATGCGCACAGCTACCAGCACAGACTTGGAGATCAACGCAAACACTATGCATCAGTATGTTGTTGGTTCGGCTACACTCAAGACTATGATGCACATGTTATCAGTCGAGTTGGATAGAGGAGCCAAATCAGTGTACCCAGATGCAGCAAAAGCAAGAGTTCACTTCCATAAGGATGTCACCACGCGTACACAGACACCATCACAGATTACCAAGCTTGGCATCAGTTCGCCACCATCGATCATTGCGAGGATGTCGAAGAGTTGGTCTTCCCACAACTATCTGAGTTTTAGTGATGTCTTTCAAGACTTACTCAAAACTTTTTTGTCTCACATGGGTACATGTGCAAATTGTAATGTAACATCTTGTAAAAGTGAAAGAACAAGTGTCGATAGTAGAATGTAACAATTATGTAGTAGTTGAAGAGTCATGAGGGTAGGTGAAGAGTCGCAAAGGGGAATGTCAATGGTCACCCCACCCTTTGTTATTTACAGAATCTCATAACTCATTGTACAAGCTTTTGGGAGCCTAGCTTCTTATAGGTTTTTCTTAGAGAAAGCTTGGATTGTATTGTAATGAGCCTTAGCTTCTCCATAGAGCAGAGCTAGTATATCTCTTTGGAGGAGTAGGCGACAGTCACTGTAAAGTTCTGTTGTCGGGACTAGTAGTTGGACATGGTTGCATGTATGATTGGAACTTTCATTTTCTTAATATAACATAGCCTCACATTTCATGCATATGTTTTTATTGTATTTCAACTATCTTGGTTACGCTAACGATATATGTAGTTGTTTGCTTACCATGTATGTATGGAATCTTTCTATATATGTATGTGAGAATCTTGTTGATATGTTTTGTTGTTTTAACCATCACTTTAGATCGTTGGTTTACTTGTCTTCTAGCTTGTGATGAATCTTTGCTCACGTGTTCCCTTCCAAGCCATGTGTTTCCACAAGTTTCCAAGGGGCACACTTATTCCACTTTCTGTGTGTTATAATCCTTCATGCACCTTTCTTGTCTTGTTGCGCTAGTCACATCCTTGCTACCAAGACATTTTTCTTTCCTCTGCGCGCAACCATGGTCAAGGTGATACCATATGACCCATTGCTGGGACTCCTACACCAAACGATCTGAGGTTTAGTTGGGACTTCTTACCGAGGAGATCCCCTGACATGTTGGTGGGTCCAGCACCGTCAACATTTTGGCACTAGAAGGAGGGTCGGATGACAAGTTGAGTCCTCACATCTGTTTTGAATCTCTGCATATTCATCATGACTAACTATAGAGTTTCCCTTCTAGAGTGTATGTCTTATGTAAACAACTTTGAAATTTCAGAAAAGCTATGGGATAACTTGTCACATAAAACATATGATGGTGGAGGCTATGTAGCCCTGGTTAGGAATGTGATCAGTGTTGTAGGCTCATGTGAAAGACATGAAATATTTGAAGATTACATGGCCTACGCGCTGCTCGCATGCTTCGAGGGCACCCAATGCATTGGTGTGCCATGCTGCCCAAAAAATATATTCATTCTCTTTCTCATCTGGTTGCAGAGATAGACTGTGCTTTCAATCATTTTCACTGTAAAGCACTCAACAAAGAAATTCTCAAATTATAGAAAGCACCTAATGAATCTGTTGAACAATTTTACATGCGCTTCCGTAACCTTGCATATTGATTTCCTGAAGATGAAATTGATTGGGAATTTCTCGATGGAAGATTTGAGTATCTTATTTACATATCCGAAAATCCGTAATTCTTGAACTCATTCAAATCCCACTTAGCATACTTTGGTGATGGAGCTGTGCAATCATAGGTCGGCACAGTTGTGGCCACAAGTGACTGTCCACCTTCATCTCATCGAACAACTCCACCACCGTAGAGTGATTTGGGAGAACATGCACACACATTTGTTGAACTATCACATCCTCCCACCCCACCCTCTCTTGATATCTACGCAAATTTGGCTTGCAAGCCTACTGGTTGTCACGTGCATTCATTCCCTCAACCTCCATCCCTGCATTCCATTGATCCTCTAGATTGTATTGTCTTATGTTCTTCCGTTCTGGAATCCACACTTGTTGTGAACGAGGATCAAGTTGTTGACGGAGTTGGTGTTATGCAACCAACCTGAACCATCATTCGTGATGAGTGTGTGCGGGAATCTAAAGAAGAACCTATGGTGAAGGATGAATCCCTTCCATCCATGCCTCATCCGCTCTATCCTAACATCCCTTGTGATTATGCCACTATTGATTTCTTCTGTGAAAACTCATTTCTAGATGTTTCTACTTCTGATCGTTCACAGGACACATTGGATGTCAGTTTGTCATTACGTTGCGGAGAGGACACATCTTCCGCTGAAAATCCATCCAATCTGTCATCTATCACTTTTGAAAACACAGAGGGTGAACATCCTTGCTTCTCATCTACCCCTCTCATTATTCATCAAATCATGAGGATGCCAACAAACATCCCGCATTTTTTGATCGTGTTTGTCATGATCTCTGTACTTATTCATTCAATCACGATGTTGGTTCACTCATTGTTGATATGCCTGGGCCAATAGTTTCCGCTGATCTACCTGTCAACAAAGTTGAAACCACGCAGGCTGTCAAGGCACTTCAACCCGAGCTGATGATTATGTCAGGCCCTCACTATCCTGAGGTTGATTTCACTTCTGATCAGGAAGTTGTTGAAACACGCAAGGCTCTTCATCACTCTATGGTTTGCATTGAATATCAACCAAACACCCATATTTCGCTTCCTCCACTCAAATCACATGATCCCATCACTCTTGCATTAGAGGAATCTTACATAGCAAGCACACTTGTGCGACGTAAGTGGTCTACCTTTCTCACATTTTCTTGCATGTCACATTTAGGAGAATGTGTATGCTTAACATATGCATGTAGTGTAGCATAGCACCATGGCAAGTCCACATAGTGCATGTCATGTGCTTTCACTTTTTTTTTTTTGGGGACGCATTTAAACTCGGAGTGTGTTTGTCTTCATCATTATATCTTTCGCGTTTGCTAGTTTGCATGACTATGTTTTTCACGAACCATGCCTTTACCAACATGGGTTGACCAATGCACTGGTGGCTACATTGGAAGAATCACTTCATGTGATCACACCCATGCATCGTTAGCTTAGGAGTAGGAGTAGTGTTTGCTTCTGGTTGGTTTGCTTGCATGCATGTTTTGTTTCTTGTTTTTTTGTTGGTTTGCTTGCATGTTTGTTTTCTTATTCACTTTTCTTTCACATTTCTACTTTTTCTCTTCGCTCTTTTGTTGTTTGTTTGCTTGTTTATGTTCGTAGGTTAGTTTCACATGAGCCGTGTGCGACTCTTGAAACAAGCTGGGTAAAGTACAAGAGGACTTGTGAAGTTATCAATACTTGGTTATATGTCATCCTGCCTCTGTATGAAGAACTTGTTGAATTGAGTCCATGATACACCAATGGAAAATACATTCTGCTTTAAGTGAACCTTGATGAAAACACAATGCTTTCACACTAACTGGTATCACCTACTCTAGTCGGTTGTTTTTGGGTTAACCCTTATGTTGTGTTGTACAACAACCCCCCTTTTGATACAAATTTTTATACAAAATCTTAATATGAAATGGGTCCCTTAAAAAATAAACTTAGTTAGATGTGTGAATAAAATGGTATGTACCTCATCACAAGAAAAATCCTTGTTAAAAGCCCTAACGTAAATAAATCATTTTATAGAACCTTTTTAAGAGATAAAGTGTTCCTTTAAAAAATTAAAAAACAATTCTATATTGCGATAAAGTGATCGGAGATCGCATATCGCAATATTAAGGGAAACACAAAAAATAAAACCTCACCCCATTCTCTGATCCGAAAAGGTAATCGCAATTGGCAAATCGGGGAGGACAAATGCCAAACGGAAAATAAAGCAAGCCCCTCAACTCCTCCGATGCAATAAAGCAAATCGCAATCGAAAAATCGGTCGTGTCAATAATAAAGGGACATATGAAGAGGCCTAACCAAAAACTCCCAATGCGATAAAGCTAATCACAATCAGCAATCCGCACTAGGCGGAGTCACATGATAAAGATATGAAAGACCATGCCAAATCCCGACTGCGATCTATTAATTGGGTGCACATATCGAAAAGAAAATATACATTAAGAAATTCTGCATGCATTATATTCTATCACCTTTCGAGGATTAGAGATATTTAAAGAAAGTTTTAAAATCCTTCCCTTTGACACTCCCGATCACTGATCAATGATTTATTGCTGATCGCCGATCAATAAAATCTAAGGCACGCTTGAAACAATCATTCAACATATAAATGATGTGATGGGCATTTATGATGTATTTACCATGATTGATAGTTTAAACGGCTATTCAATACTTCAACTAAGGATGGATATTTCAAAGGATTTTATCCATGGTAATCCTTAACTATATTTTATTTATGATATGCCAGTTGACGCAATTCTATTCATTATCTTATTGGCTTGCAACAACATTTTCTCTGTATCACAGTTTGCAACTATTTGTGCATAATTCTTCTGAAACCAGAGATCCAGAGAAAATGGGTAAGAAATCAAAGAAGCCCACAACAGCAGCTCCTCCAGTCAAAGATCCCGGACCAAGCAAGAAAGGATTAATCTCAAATATGACGTGTCTTGGTCTAGGAAACAGTAGCTGGGAGAGCATTTACAATCTAATAGAAGCAGAGGAGCCCAAGGAATTATCAGAGGAATCCACAACTGACTCAACTAACAAATCGGAAAAAACTCTCAAAGAATTGGCTTATTCCTATCTTCACAAAATAGCAGCGCGAGCTAAAATACTGCCATATACTGACGTAGTAATATGGGTGGTGGAAAAAATTCTAGTCTTGGATAGAACCTTTTGCACAACTGATGGAAGGATATTTGGTTCATTCCAGCCAGAAGATCTCAGGAATATGTGCCACTTACCTCAACCTGAGAAGCGATACAAAAAGGCGTTCTTAGAAGCGTTTGCCAAGGAAAATGATTCAGAGTCAGCCCTGATAAAGCAATGAAGACATTTCCCTGAAAAGCACAAGCACAAGTCATCGGGTAAGTACTCTGTTGACTCTTTGGCCTCCCCTTATTGTTATGTTGGGGCTATGATGTGTAGGATATGGGGAATACATGATTCGACCAAATTCACCATAGAAATGGTCCCCCTAATGGAAGCTGCAATCAATGGTTATGTGATGGATTGGGCTAACATCTTGTCCGATAAACTAGCCACAACAATTTTAGAGTACAGAACAAATGCACATAAAACTTCTCGGATTATCCCCCTGTTCGATTAAAGTGCTTATATTATGGATACTATTTGCTTTAATTCTAAATATCCGATACTTGGGTGGAAATGGACTCCTCAAGACCTGAATCCAATCCATATTTACCACCAACAGTTATGGAAGGTGCATTACAAAAATCATTTGTCTAAAATTTGCAATGGTTTTATTCTCCCTGTATATTATTCTATTTTTAATAAACTTGCTCCAAGGATATCTCCGGAAGTAGAAATTGATTTAACAACAGTAGACAGTTGGTTCAGGGAGGAGAAATTTACTTATATAAGGCTTTTTGGTAGCCTTACTAAACCCCATGTTCTTCCCTTGTATGTGTTTGATAAATTGTTAGCTCGGGAGTTGGCTTACCAAATAACAGTAGAAGGGACATCCAGAACCCTTAAGAATTCAAAGAAGCACATGTGGCCAATCTTCCCTTTACAGTGCGGCATTTTCACTCTGCATAACTACAAGCATGCAAAGAAGGAGATAGAAAAGATGCTAATGCTGAATCTGGCCACAATTCCTAACAAGCTATATGATCCAGGACATGTTTCTTATAATGTCACATCTCAAGCCAAACTTGCTAATTTTGATCATAAATTCGATGAATTCGATGATCTATTTTCCTCAACTGAATCATTATTTCAAATTAAAACATTGGCTAGGATGAGGTATCAAGATGAAGGGCTAGAAACATTTAATAGACTTTGGGACCAGAGGTTGCACACTCTGCCCTTAGACCTATTAGCCACAACCCCGACAGTCTAGTCAAGCGAAACTGAACAACAAGCTGTTGATAAAGCTCTTGTAGTAGAAAAGGTTCCTGAGAAGGAAAAAACACCAGAGCAGGAGCAAGAACAAGAAAAGGGCAGTGAACTTATTGATTCAGACATTCATATTGATCCCAAACAACTCAAAGAATGGCAACAATTTGACTCAATTATCAGCAATATTGAGAGTTGCAGGGATTTAGTACACCTGAAGTAACAATTGGACAGAAGACAACAACTAATACAGTTCCAACTGAAGGAACTAGCAGCCCATCCATGACACAAACGGATGTTGAAATGATTCCAGAGAACCCTTCCGATGAGATTGTTCTGCGTGTAGAAGAATTACCACCCTTAGATGTCTTCTACAACCCTACGCATAGGGCTATAATAAAGAGACAAAGGAAAAAGAGAAAACTTGATAAATCTTCTCTTTTACCTACACAGATGGAGATAACCAATGTGGTATGGAGAGAGGAAGTCAACCCTTCTGAAGATCTTACTAAACTCTCTCAGTATGTCGGGGCATATACAACAGCTATTATGGACAAGGCATTAGAAGTCAACAATTTTCTTAAAGAAAAGGATCAAGCGATCATCTCACTGGAGACACAGGTATAGGAAAGACAACATAGGATAAAGTAGTTAGAGCAACAGTTAGTAGCACAGAAGCAATCAAATGACCAATTAAATAAGCAATTGCTAAAAGAGAAACAGAGGATAGACCAACATGCAGTTCAAAAGCAAAAAGAGCTATCTTAAGCATTGAACAAGCTAAAGACAATGAATGAACAATTGAGCAAATCGAAAGATGAATAGATTGCTCAGTTGTCATTACAAATAGAAAGGTTCAAAGAATTTCCTCAAGTGGAGGAATTCAAATCAGAGGCTCTTCAAATTACTAAAGTATTATCTACTCAGTTGAACTTGTTATGTAATAATATTTCTCTTGTTCCTCCCTTTTGTGAAATTTCCTCATCTATGATTGATAAGTTAGTTGATGACAGACAAAAATTGTTGTAGCTCTGATACCACTTGTTGTAGCTCTGATACCACTTGTTGTAGATCTGATCCAAAATATAGCTCTGATACCACTTGTTGTAGATCTAACCCAAGATATTATAGATCTGATATGAAAATATAAGATAATGCAAATAAACCCAGAAATAGATAGAAATGAATCTTTATTGATCAAACCCTTGAGGTAGGGCAACACCATACATTCACTCCTTAAGGAAGGAGAATACTCCACAACCTATTCATACAAGACTATTTCTCTTCATATCTCTCCATGTGGAGTCTCTAGCCTCTATATAGGCCTCATACATACAATACCATGCATCAATACCATGGTTTACTCATACCATCAACTAATACCATGGGCCCATTACATTATTTTTAACTACTTGTGGTCCCTTACATGACATGTGTTAACCACCTTATTTATTACTATGGCCCATCCCATTATTACATTATTACCTTGGGTACCTCCCTCGGTACCCCATATTACCCCCCTAGGTACATAACATTCCACCCCCCTTAGCATGTTTCGTCCCCGAAATATGAGAAGAACAAAAATAATAAGATCTACTCAAATGAGTAGTCCACTGATACCAAGCACGTGCATCTAGCCATCCAAGAGAAAGGTGAACCCTCGATCTCGCTCGTGCCTCGCTCGCTTGAGATGGAAGTTGACCGTGGCAGCTCTTCTGCATTGAGGTGTAGTAGGTGGATCGTCTCTCCTTTGTATCCATCATGTGACCCTTTGGTTTCCATCTTGACGGTTGTCTTGCGGGGTGATGTGGGTGATGATATGTTGAAGTTTTAACCCACGATGGCTTTTTCTTGACTTCACCCTGCTGTAGGGCCTGTTGTGGTGTCTTCTTTTTCAATATAACTTCAGCCACTAAGCCTTCCTCTGATGTATCATCACCTGTAACCTTTTCTTCTACAACCTTTGTTTGTGTTTGATTGTCGATCATCAAAGGTTCATCATCTGATATGTTAGTCCCTTGAACATCTTCTGCTTCAGCCTCCATGTGCTCTACCTGTTTATGGATGGAAATATCCTGTAATGTAATTTTATTCTTTTTATACCATAGCTTCATGAATTTCTTCTGTACATTAATATTGATAGTACCCATGGATTCCATCCAAGGATATCCCAAAACAACATCCATATTATCCATCTCTAAAGCATAAAAATCACCATGCAACACATATTTATCCATAGAAATCTTCAAATCCTTATACACTTGGACATCCTCATCATCCACCTGTGTGTTTTCAATGTGTTTTGTGGGAACTTGCAATTTGTTTGCCAAATTAACATTTATGGGATTTTTCTTGCAACTCGGATTTATAGACACCATGATCTTCTCCTTTTGAATCAATCCATGAACCTGTAATAAGGATATACCAGTAGGAAATAGGCCCACATGTTTCTCCTTATCTTGTTTTCTAGCATGAGACCATCTGTCTAAAAGCAATTTTTCGAATTCTTCATCGGGCAGGTTGGAACACTTCCTTTGGTTAAGTAATCCCCACCATGTGGCCGCTTCATCTCTAAATTGCTCCACTACACACCATTTCCAATGATCTTTCCATACCCACTTCTATTCTTTTATGTATTCTTCAATAGTAGGACCATTATCTTTTCCTGTAAATAATAGAACCTTGCTAGAAGCCATAAAGAGGGTTTTGAAAAAGAAAAATGGTGAAAATTTGAATTTGTCACAGTTTCATCAATATTGCTCAGAATCTCTATTATAACCTGTTTTTGGAAATGGAATGACCATTTTGCATCTGCCCATGTGATAGAAATCCTAATCCAGTCATAGAATTCCAAATCTGCGCTGCTACTCTCCTGTCGTCACCCAAAATTTCTGAAAAAAGTGCTGATTTTAAATCCGTGATAACTCCCTCATCCGGACTCGTATTCGACTGATTCTTTTTTTGAAATTGAGTGTTGTTTCAAAAATAATCCATATCTATGATTATATTTTTCAAATCTGGTTCCAAGAGGTCTAGATCTGCGCCGCAAATTCGTTGCTCCGAAAAAATTGTCTACAACCCTACTAATTTTTAGATCATCGATATCTCCTTCATCTGGACTCCGATTTGACCGATTTTTTTTTTAAATCGGCTATTTTTTCACAAAGAATACAGATCTGCAATCATATTTTTCATATCTTGAACCAAAACATACAGATCTGATCTGCAAACTCGCCGCCCTTGGAATCCTGCAAAAAGTAAAAAAATCTCCACTTTTGTGCCCAAGAAAGTGCTTTGATACCACTTGTTGTAGATCTAACCCAAAAATATATGAAAATATAAGTAAACCCAAGAATAACAAGATCTGAATAGATAGAGATGCTTCTTTATTGATCAAACCCTTATGGTAGGGCAACACCATACATTTACTGCTTAAGGAAGGAGAACACTCCACAAGCCATATGCTTGATCATACAAGAATACTTCTCTTCATATCTCTCCATGTGGAGTCTCTAGCCTCTATATAGGCCTCATACATACAATACCATGCATCATTACCATGGTTTCCTCATACCATCAACTAATACCATGGGCCCCTTACATTATTATCAACTACTTGTGGTCCCTTACATGACATGGGTTAACCACCTTATTTATTACTATGGCCCATCCCATTATTACATTATTACCTTGGGTACCTCCATCGGTACCCCATATTACCCACTAGGTATATAACATTACCACTTGTTGTAAATCTAACCCAGTTTCATATAGCTCTGATACCACTTGTTGTAGCTTTGATACCACTTGTTGTAGATCTAACCCAAAAATATATGAAAATATAAGTAAACCCAAGAATAACAAGATCTGAATAGATAGAGATGCTTCTTTATTGATCAAACCCTTATGGTAGGGCAACACCATACATTTACTGCTTAAGGAAGGAGAACACTCCACAAGCCATATGCTTGATCATACAAGAATACTTCTCTTCATATCTCTCCATATGGAGTCTCTAGCCTCTATATAGGCCTCATACATACAATACCATGCATCATTACCATGGTTTCCTCATACCATCAACTAATACCATGGGCCCCTTACATTATTATTAACTACTTTTGGTCCCTTACATGACATGGGTTAACCACCTTATTTATTACTATGGCCCATCCCATTATTACATTATTACCTTGGGTACCTCCCACGGTACCCCATATTACCCCCCTAGGTATATAACAAACTCTTTCTTGAGTCTTCGCACATGATACTCACGATTAAATGTATAAAAACCTTATGGTTTCCCGATGTACACCTCCTCCTTGATAACCCAATTGATAAATATTGTTTTCACATCCATCTTGTGTAGTTTCCACCCCATCTATGCATCCAGTGCAAGAATTGATTTAATGAATGAGTGCCTTGCTACAAGAGCAGAAGTCTCCTCATAGTCAATTCCCTCAACTTGATAGTATCATTGGGCACAAATATGGCCTTATAATTCCTTATGGTTTCATCTGCTACATGATTTATCTTGAAGATCCATCTCAAACCAACAACTGATTTATCTGTTAGTCTTGGGACAACATCCCAAACATTTTTATTCACAACGGATTTTTATTCTTCCACCATTACATCCACCCATACATGTTTCTCTACTTCTTCCTCAAAAGGGGATGGTTCATTCTCTACAAGCTCAATGATTAGAGTCATGCAGCTACTGTACCCTTCAAGTGACCTCCTCTGCCTGTGCAAATTTAAAGGAGCTCCCACATTCTCCCTCTCATCCTACACTAATCTATCAGCTTCCCTAGTTCTTTTCTTTCCTTCTATAGATGGTTCTTCTTGAGTGGATGGTTATTCATGCTCCTCAATTTATGGTTGCTCAACAACTTCTTGAGGCTCCCCCCTTTGAGATAAGGGCTCCTCTTCTAGTGGCATCTGAAGCTCCCTCTCAAGAGAGAATTACATCACTTTCCCCTCCTCAAACTTTACATCCCTTCACACAAATTTCCTTTTGAGGGAAGGTAAGTACATGCTATATTTGTTTGGATTTTCATTGTAACCTGTATAAACTCCCAACCCTACTATCAGCTAAAGCTTCTTCCTTGATTCTTTGGAAACATGGTAGTAAGTAGAGGCTCCAAAAATCTTGAAGTGTGACACATCTGGCTTTCTCCCCTAGAGGGCCTCCTCCAGTGTAATCATACCAAGAATTTGATGAGGACTCTATATTTTCAAGCAAACTATTGTGTAACATGCCTCTGCCCACAAATACAGTGGTAGACCTTCTTCATGCAACATAGCCCTTGTTCCTCCACAATTATATGGTTCTTTCTCTTGACATATCTCTTTGAATGCCTTCTTTCGTACAAAAAATTGGCATTGATTCAATACATACTCATCCCAATTATTACTCATAAGAGCCTTCACCTTCTTCTTGGTTTCTTTCTCAACCAGTGCCTTGAATTTTATGAACTTGGAGAATGTTTATTCCTTCTTCCACATGGAGAAGATCCAAAACTTCCTTCAGAAGTAACCAATAAAAATGAAAAAATATTTATGTCTGATAGTGGAGGTTATCGAGAAAGATCCACAAACATCAGAGTGGATCCTTTCCAAGACTACATGTGCTTTGTTGTCCTGATCATGGAATGTGGACTTTACATACTTCCCCAACGTACATCCTTTTCATACATCCTACTGCTCAAGTGCTCCTTTAGGGAGGCCAGTGGTTATTTGCTACATAATCTTCAGGGAATCATGATGAAAATCACCAAGTCTTTAGTGCCAAATTTTACTAACATCTTGGATATGGACATTGTTTTCCTTACTGCATAATGCAACATAGCCTTCCACATCTAGCCTATACAAGTTCTTCACATGAACCCTGATCTGATTCACCTGTACCATGGCTATGCATCTCAGGAATACCTTTCCTTCGTTGATGATCACATTATAACCATTATCTTCCAAAACTACAATAGATATGAGATTTTTCTTTAGGCTTAGAATGAGAATGATCACATCCTTGAGTATGAGAGGGGATCCCAACTCCCTTTGAAAGGTGATTGTACCAATCTTGGTCGTACTGTACCTTTCATTATCCCCTAGCTTAATGAGCATCTATAGATCCTTCCCCTCTAGGTCACTAAAAAACTCTCTACACCCTTTCATGTGGAAGGACGCACTTGAGTCCAAGTACCACATACTCCCCATCATTGTGCTTGTAACGCATGTAATAAGGGTGAAGTCAAGATTGAACTGTGAATCCAAAGCTTCACCTATCACTCCTCCTGAGATATTTTTTCTCAACTTTTTGTGTGGAAAATTCATGGAATCGTGCTTGAATTCATGAAAATGGAAGCATTTAATTTTGGACAAATCATTCCTCTTGTGCTCTTGGCCAAATTATAGTTTTGTTTGAGATTTCTTTGCTTTCGCCTTCTTTTCCTTTCCAGCCAATGAAAAATTCTTCATGCTTTCCCTAAATTAAGTCTCGTATCTAGTATTCCACCTTATTTCCCCCTATACATATTGATTCTTAAGCATTCCCAATTCCATAGTTTCTCTCTCTCGTTCACCGAATCTTGGTAGTTATGTGAGCTCTTGGGAAGACTTAGAATGGCGAGTCTTAGCAAGACATCTTCTGCAACATTTAGACCAACCCTACCAAGTTCATCACAAACTTGTGTGAACCTGCTCAAATACTACAAAATAATATTATTCTTCTACATCTTGATATTTTGGAGTTTATCCTTGAGTGCCAACTTCCTGTGATCACTACTATTCTCAAAAAATTATTTCAGTGCTTTCCACATTGCGAAAGTAGTTTCTTTCACAGGATATTTAAGACAATGTGATCTCACACTTCCTCCAAGAATATTTTCCTTGTCATGGCTACATCTTTCTTCCACTTAGAAAGTTTCTAAGCATCATATGCTCGTGGTTTTGAAATTTATATCTTGACATATTCTAACAATCCATTTTCATCCAATACAACCTCCATGCAATCCTTCTATGCAATGAAATTATAGCTTCCTTCCAAGGCATACTCTAGTCAAGACACATTGAAGACCATATTCCCAAGTCTGAAGAGATCCTTCTAAATTAAACTAAAAATTTAATCCTCCTAAGAAACAAATTCCAAATTCTTGTTCTAATGTGAATCCTTCTCTAATACAATGTAGAAATTAAGATGTATATTTGTAACTGGTGGTGAAATTTTAATCAGAATCACAAGACACAAACCTACTCTACTACTCTATGGAATTCAATTCATAATTTAGAACATCAGTCATAAACATGAAATGAGAAATAACACACACGCACATAATACTTTCCTTGGGAAATCAATTTGCTAAAAAATCCTATACCTTATTGCATTAATATGATTAATATAGATGTATTACAATTGCTAGCTCAAATTGAGCTCAACCTGGAAGTGAATAATCTCTCTATTCTCATTAAGAAGCTCTAAACCAGACTTAGTTAATTTTTTCCTCTGCTTGAGCCCCTATTTCCTTGTGAAACTCCTAAGAAATTAGGCCCCTATTATAAAGGAAATTCTTGGTAATGAATGCATAATTCCCAAGGTTGATCATCTGACTGCATGCAACACCTATACAATAAAGTCTAGTCTAGAAGTAATGTTACACTTCCCTGGAATCTCCGTCGTAGCTCGGGAACTTGAATTCTCTCCACGCACTAACTATTTTTTGTTGATTTATTGATTAACTGGATGATCATTGAGTTGGACTAAAGACCCATTGCACAACTGACCTTCCTCTAGTTCCTCCAATAGTTAGAACTAGTTTAACTGAAAATAACTTGAAATTGTAGAAATTTTGATTGTAGATTAACTTGATAATGCAATATAACTAAAGAAAAATACTCTAATCTACTTCTACAATCAAAATTTTGGAAGCTCAATAGATTTGAGCAAGATTAAGTGGAACACATATAACTAGAAGAAGAATCAATATGCATGAAACATAGAAGAATACTCAAGGGAAAGCCTCAGCTAAAAACCCCACTATCTATGTTATCATACAAGGTGGAAATATCTCATAATTACACAAAGCTTTAGCTCTCATAGCTAGCCAGCTCTCTGTACAATCCTCCTGAATTCTCAGAGGAAAACAAGGCTTCTCATAAACCTTCTCCTCTGCCCTCCAAGCCTCCTATTTCCTTGTGATGTTTCTCCTGGGTGATCTTATTGTTACCAAGTGTAACACTGATCACTCACACTAATCTCACACCCTGTAAAACCGCACAATCCTCAAGGAACCTTATTCCTTCTGCATGGATGAGTTTCCTTTATAGGAAAACTCATGCAACTGATACTACATTATCCCTGTCCTTGATCTCAACGAAGTCTTTCGCATAATAGACATGCATGAGTTAAGGATGAGAGAATATTCAGTTATCTGGAGTACACTAGTTGGATGCATGCATGCATTAACTGACTGAACTCAAAATTAGTTCCTCAAAGAGTTTGGAACTAATCTAACTAGACTTAACAATAAACTGAGCTAACTAATTACAACTCAAATACAACTCAACCTTATCTCCTTAATTAAGGGATAATCTCCTTAATTTAAGGGATAATTGTTGCATGATTTCAGAAAGAATTCTAACTTGAATTTCTCCAACTAATTAACTCAAGATGAATTAATTAATTATTTTTCAAGCTAGTGAGACTAAATTCGAATTTTAATTCAAGGATAAATTAAAATTGGAATATACTGGATTCTATTTTTATCATTTATTGTTTCTATTTTTAACAGAAATCATTGGCCTTGATTGCTACAAATTAAAAATCACACATTCTTAACTGAGCTCTAGCTCCTATATCTCAAATTTACTAAGCTAACTGAGTAAAAAGAGCCATGTCACATCAGTTAACTGCATCCAAGTTGTTTGTTGAAGTGGCAATTTAAATTTTCTCATTTTGATCGATGAAAAATCAAATTGAGAATTTTTTGCTACATTTTTCAACACTCTCTCTTAGTAAGAAACAGATTATAAACCACCCCTATATTGCACCTATGGAACTCGAACTTCCCTCTTGAAAAACGCTTTGTCAAAATGTTAGCATCTTGTTCCTTTGTCACAACATATTGTAGAAACATTGTATGTTTCTGTACACATTCCCATAAATGATGATACCATATTTCTATATGCTTGAATTGTTCATGAAATACATGATTCTTAGAGAGATTGATGCGGCTATGATTATCAAAATAGATCACATTTTGATCCATCATCTGACCAAACAATCCCACAAGTATCTTTCTCATCCAGATTGCATCACATGTTGCTTGACTTGCAACCATATATTCTGCTTCTACCGAGGTAAGTGCCATAGATATTGGCTTCCTGTTGTACTAGGAAGTAGATGCAGACTTAACACTACAAAATCCACCTAATGCACTCTTTCAATCTGATGGACTCCCTACCTAATCTACATTTGTGATACCACACATCACTCCCTTTGTCGGTCTATGCCATAGTCTGAAATGGGTAGTTCTTCTGAGATAGCATAAAACATGCTTAGTCTCCTTCCAAGCTAATTTGGTTGGCCTAACCATAGCTTCTCTTATCTCATTGACTGCATAGTACATATATGGTATTGTGTTCACAAGATAAATCAGTGAACCAACTAATTGTCGATAAATGATAACATCCACTTCTTCACCTGAAGTGGCATCCTCCTTCCTCCAATTTGTTGCTAGAAGTGTCTCCATGAGTTTTCAACTCTCCATGTGGAATGTTTGTAGTATATCATTTGCATACTTTCCTTGAGACACAAATAGTTCCCCATCACCTTGCTATACTTCCAACCCAAGGAATTAGTGCATGAGACCCATGTCCTTCCTTTCAAATTCCCTTGCAATGTATTCCCTAAAATATCTCATCAACTGCTCATCACCAGTTAAAATAAAATCATCAGCATATAAGACAATAACAATAATTTTACCTTCTACCAAGATATGAGAGAGGTTTGCATCTACTTCACTTTTTGTGAAGCCCAAACTAGTGAGATATTTGTCGAGCATTTTGTACCAACCACGGGGTTCTTGATTGAGACCGTACAATGTTCACTTGAGTCTGCACACAAGAGAATCCTAAGAAAATGTCTCAAAACTTTTTGGTTTCTTGATGTACACCTCCTCCTCAATAACCCCATTGAAAAATGTTATTTTTAAATTCATCGGGTGAATCTTCCACCCAATTTGTGAAACCAATGCATGAATTGATATAATGGATGAGTACATTGCTATAGGAGCAAAGGTATCTTCATACTCAATTCCTCAAATTTAATGTACCCCATGGCAAAAAATCTAGCCTAATAATTCTCTATGCTTTTGTCTATTACATGTTTTACCTTGAAGATCCATCTCAAACCTACAAATTACTTATCTTTTGGTCTTGAGACCACTTCGCAAACATTTTTCTTTACAATGGATTTCTATTCCTCCACCATTGCATTGATCGATACAGGTTTCTCTACTGCTTCCTTGAAAGAGGATGGCTCAATCTGTACAAGATAAATCATTAAAGTGATGTCATGAGCGTAACATAAGTTTTAGACTAGTCTTGAGTGTACAAGTGTTGCATGTAGTCAGATGAACAACCATTGGAATTGCACAATCATTTTGGAGGAATTTCCTATATAATAGGGGCGTGATTTCTCATGAATTTCACAAGGAAATAGGGGATCAAGAAGAGGTTAAATTGACTAATTCTATGTTAGTGATTCTTAGTGAGTAGAGAGGTAGGTTATTCACTTATAGGTCGTGCTGAGTTGAACAAAGCTATTGTAATACAACTCTATTCATGAGATTAATGTAGGCAGGCAAAGCGGTTTTTAGCAAATTTATTTCCCTCGGAAAAATATTGTGTGCATATTTGTTATTTCTCATTTCATGTTTGTGCTTGATGTTCTATATTATGAATTGAATTCCATAGAGGATTAGACTAGGTTTGCATCTTGTTATTTTGATTAAAATTTCATGAGAAATTCCAAATTGGCATCATAATTTCTACATGGTATTAAAGAGGGAATTTTCAAGTTGTTTTTCAAGAGGATCAATTTTTTGTTTAGTATAGTAATATATCTATATATTTGGGAACATGACCTTGAATGGGATGAGACTATAGTTTTCCTCTAAATGAAACTCTAATTTCACCACATGGAAGGATCACATGCAAGCAATATTGGATGACAATGGATTGCTAGAATATGTCAAGATAAACATTGCAAAACCATAGGAATGTGATGCCTAAACCCTTTCTCAATGGAAGAAAGATTTAGCCAAGGTGAGGAGAATAATCTTGGAGGGAGTGTGAGATCATATTATCTCAAATTTCCTTGGGAAAGAAAATTATTTCACAATATGGAAAACACTAATAGAATTGTTTGAGAATAGTAGTGACCACAGGAAGAAGGCACTCAAGGATCAACTTAAAAATATCAAGATGAAGAAGAATGACACTATTTTGAAGTATATGAGTAGGTTCACACAAGCCTGTGATGAACTTGGTAAGGTTGGTGTAAATTTTGTAGAAGATGTCTTAGTAAGCCTAGCCCTTCTAGGCCTTCCCAAGAGCCAGCATAGCTACCAATATTCATTGAACGGGAAGGAGAAAATACCAAATTGGGAATTCTTATGGTATGATTTGGTACATGAGGTAATTGATGAGTGCCAATATTATAGCAAGAATGCTGCAACTCCTGGGGCTACCAACTTTATTTCACCAACTTGGGGTTTGTACAAACTTGGACGTGATAGTGTTGTATACACAAATAGATGTAATGGTCTACTCTTATCACTGCTCAACTGGGGCGATATACCATTAGGGATTCTCAAACGAGTCTTCTATTGACTAGAAGAATTCTTACTACCAATTGGAGAAGGGAAAATTATCCTAAATGAAAGAAAATAAAGTTCCCTATTTTAAAGAATGAAACACTGAATTGGAAGATGCTTGTAAAGTAACATGAAATCCTCTATCTACTCATTAAAGCATTTTTCTTGCAAAAGAAACCTAACTTAAACATATTTATCACATGTCATGATTCAAACTATTGAGCATGGTATCTGATCTAGCTAATATCAATTGTTGCATGCATGCGCTAATTAAGAAATAAAATAACTCTTATTCTTTATCATTTCGTTTTATGAATTTAAATGCTAATATTCACTTGTTCTTTGGTAGGGGAGAGAGGTATGGAGGAAGAGGGTTAGAATGGTATTAATGGTATGGAGGTTGAGTAGAAGCTTAATCCTAGCTTCAGTGATGATTTTTCTAAATTCAGGCTCAAAACGGGCTGCTATAGGATTTCCTACAGGAAAACTACAAGATGCCTTAGTTCTCCTACATGATCCCCTATTTTACTACGGGAACATGTCGAAATATTAGGAAATGGTTTATAAGGTGGAATGAAGCTTGGGAAAGGTAGAGAATGGGAGAATAAGGAATGGAGGGGGTGAACACTATCCAGATCTCAGTCAAGTGCTTCTAGATGGTTGGATTTTATTAATGGAAATGGTGATTTTCTCTTATAAAACAATTGAGATTTTAGTGGATTTTGGTGACATGGGTGGATAACGCTTGTATGAGTAAAATGCGATGATGTCTCTCTACAATGTAGAAGCTCCTGCAACAACACACATTCTTGTCTACAGTTATACACAAATTCATCTATGCATAGGAAATATTTATTAAATGGAAGAAAATAGATCTATTACCATCTAATGGCTAAGTGCATGAATGGAATTTCTTTGAAATAAATACAAGACCTAAGAGATCATAAACGAAAATTGAAACTTATCTTAAGAAACTTAAAGATAATGATCTAATCATCAAGAAACCTTAGATTATGCAGAAATACAAGAATTTTGTTTTTGGGCTGTATGAAAGTGTCCCTCAAGTCATGATCTGAAAAGAGAGAGATGAGGTGAAAACTACTATCACCATGTTTTCTGAAATGTCTTCTGTCACTATGATACCACTATTATAACTATCCACAAATGTAAGAAAACTAATTAATCATACCAATATTTGCAAACTAACAACACCAAAATCAGTTCAATAGCTAACTATGAATGTAATCTAAGCATTCATCTACAAAAAGATGAACCTCTACTACTAAGGTTGGGCCCTAACCTAAGAGCTTCAGCCCTTTGAGTCAAATTAGTGATGGATCAAGGCAATGCTTCTCATTTTCATTAAAATATTAAAAATACACAAGAGTGATCAGTCACAATGTTTTAACTCAAAAATGCTTCTTGGCTACAATGTGTTAGTGTCAGTATCTAAATACTTCCATGAGGGATCAAAATTCACTATTTGCATATGCAATTTAGGAGTCCCATACTGAAAATTTTTCATCATTCCATTAGGTCATGATATACTGATCCACTGATGGTTGTTTTCTCTTTAGAAAATCTTTCCCTCATAGACTATATTTGCTGATCCTTCTTCAGATTGTCTTCAGTTAGGGTTTCATAATTAATCTGCAGTTCATTTCATTAGGTCTAGGGTTTCATCGCCAAGGTCAAGAAACTAATTTCAAAGTGTAAATAAAGGTCAACAAGGGTAAGAGGATGATCAATAAATCAAGCATGGCCGCTTGAAATTCACAGCTATTGAAATTTTTATTTTTGGAGCCTAATGTAATTTTCACCTCAAAAACATGTTCATGTTTTTGAGGTGAAAACAAAGTATTTTGAATTTATTGTATTTCTTATGTAATTTTAAGTTTCTATATTTAATAATGGATCTCGGCTACATCAAAATATTTTTCCTTCTTCCAAGACACACCAACACTGCAAAAATCAAGTTAAGTTGAGCATTTTCCCACCTGCAAAAACAAAAAGAAGAAAAAGCATTAAACAAAGTTTAAAAGGTGAAAGTGACAAAAGGAAAAAAAAATTAGAAAAAGTAGTTTGAGGAGCTAAATATTAAAGTCAAGGGCCTCTAAATATCTTCTTGCACTCATTATCTTTTCATTTACCTCTTACCACACATTAAGCAAAGTAGAGCAGCATTTTGGGTGATTTGAAGTCAAAACCAGTGAAACAGTGAAGGTGTTGCATGTTTCCTCTTGGCATTGTGCCTTCTCTTCAGGTGTTGCATATTTTTTTAGGAATTATGTGTTCTCTTCAGGTGTTCCACACTCCTGAGGTGCTGCACATTCCCTTCAGGCACTGCACACTCCCTTCATGCGCTGAGCACTTGGTCAGTTTTACAAACCCTCACTCTTCAAGCTTGCACAATATCTCCTAGGCCGTAAAACAAGTAAGTATTGCCATTTCCATCTCATCAATGTTATTTAAATCATGCTTAATGAATGAAAGCCATATGTGGTTAGTTTCTCACTTCAAACCCTAGCCTTTATCCTAAACCCTAGTTCTCACAAGCAAATTCCCCATTTCTCCCAAAAACACCCAATCTAAACTCCATATTCCCCCTCAGAAGTTTCTATCCCTACCCTATCAGGCCCTCATTTCCTCCCATATATCCTTTCCTTTCTTCTTCCTCCCTACACCCATGTATTCCCCTACTTACCACTTAGGGTTTCATCACAAAAAAAAATCATGGTTGATGAGGAATACAGACCACAGAATGAGGAAGAGGGATCGGACAAAGAAGGAAACATAGAGTAGAGAAGACCTCAAAAATGAGGGAACATACAAAATCTTGAGCCCATAGATCTTGAAGAACTTCTAGCCTCTCCCATGACAGTGAAATCCTTCAAATGGTTAGGGTGTTTTGATTTTTGTAAATAGGTCCAAGAACTTCAGTACCACCCTGATTTGACTAGGCTTTTGATCAATGGACTTCAAGACAATCAGGTGACTCTTGCAAGCATTGTTAGCACCTAAATCTACCTTAGGCTGAAGGAAGGCAAAATTCAGGGTAACCACAAACCACGCTCAGCCTGGTAGCTAGCCCTACCAGAACAAGAGAGGGCTCTCTCCGTGTCACGCTTAGTGAATAAATAAAAAATATGGTCTGATATGACTTACAATGAATATTGATTTTAGTCTAGGTAAATAAATATGGAAACAAGAGGCAATTTTTTATAAATGACTGAGTTTCTGGGATGTATGGGACCAACCAATAGCAATGAGCAGAGAATTTAACACAAAGGCACATATTACTTCGCGAGGCAAGACAAGCGGAAAGTATAACAATTAAATTTGAAATAATGTGAAATGGAAAGATTGTTTAGGAGGATGAAAAGGGCATAAAATACATGAATCCTTTTCAACAGAAGAAGAACATAGAACGTGAAACTTTCCCACAGGCATAGCATAAACATGAATTCTACCTTATCTTACTTAGAAAATTTCACTGGAAATGAATATGAATGAACTGTGAAACATAACGAAATACATATGAAACATAAAGAGAATACAGTTTCTACATTCACACCGCATGAATCTCATGAACTAGAGCCGGTTCCTTTCATTAATTCTCTGTCAAAATATACAATGAGTAACTGAGTTTCTCTCCCACAGTCTCCCAAAAATTACAACCAACCCTTTGCAAATGGTTTTACATACAATAAATAGATTATGCCATTACGAAATGGAACGACCTGGAGTTGGGGAGCTTTTCAAATCATTACAAACTGGAAATTGAAAGCCAACCATTAGTGACAGGTGAAGCATTACAAAAATGACAAACTGCTTGAGTGACTACTCACCTTCCTTTGCCACTTGGATAGAAGCCATACTTTAGTGAAAATACTTTTTAAAATTTTCCTTAGGTGCCGAGAAAAATGTAGTGTAAATGAGTGGGTCCACTTGGATAAAGTCGCGAATCGAAATGTCGTGGAGCGGAAGTGATTTTGGCCTTTGGGTCTCTATGCGCCGCGCCCAAACTATATGCACCGCGCCAATTTGGATACAATTTTTAGGTACTTGCCGAAGTTCAAATTCTGCCCAAGTGTGCTTGTTAGAAATCCTTGCCTGTCTACTTTCCAACCCAAGTTGAATTTCTGAATTTGGTGCTCATTTTCCCCTACAAAACTTCAATCTCCGAAGACGACTTCCTGTGTGTCAAAATAGGGGCAGAGAGGTCACTTTTTGAGTGTTTTTGACCACCTGGGGACTCAAAACTTGCCCAAACTTCTTGGCCATGCACCAACAGTCATGATTTTTCATGTTGAATCCACAAATGCAAACCTTTCGTGATTTGGAGCTCCCTATCATAAGCATCGCACCAGTGGCGCGACGCACAGGGAGGAAAACTCTGTTTTGTGCACAAAAAATTGTCAAGTGACCAAAATTGCCCCAAATTATTTGAAATTTGGGCTGGAGGTTCTCTATGAAGTGCTACGCTGGGTCATAGAGGCTTTGGCCAAGATTCAAAGCTGATCTTGCTCTTTTTTCCTCTTTTGTCTTTGTGTCGCTCTCCTCAATTTCACCTTCAAACTCCTTATCTGAGCCTTTGAACTCATATTCCGTGCCCTGTAGTGATAAACCATCCGCCTCAATAATGTTTTGTCCTTGCTAGCCTTCTCTAGCAGTCTCTCAAGGTGGATGTTGATCCGCTCAAGCCAAGACTCTCGGTCATTATTAATCTCTTGCTCTAATGGAGTGAGCTCAATCCTCCTATGTTGGGCAGCTTGGCGATTCTCGCGGATGTTTTACAGCTCCATGATCTCATGCTGGTCTTCGAGCTATTTGTTCCTCTATTCCAAATACCTGATAATCCACTTAGCCCTCTCCAAATTGACAGACAAGGCTTGGATCTCCGTTTGTTGCTCATGGATAGTCCTCCTAAGTTTGGCACTCTCCACATCTGTATCATCATCATGAATGAGGATGAAGTTGACCTCTCTTTCACCTGATGGCCCCTCATCATGCATGGGCCTCTTTCCCCTATCCTGTACCTATGTTGCCGATGTTGGAAGCGAGGCCGCTTCCACCCTGGGTGAAGATAACACTCGCTTTGCTGCTACGAACAAATGTCTACTGCCTCTCTGATAGGTGATGACTACCGACATAGTAGTGGTATCATGGTGCTCATACTGATCAAAAGGACCACCTATCTCATGTTCAACCTCTGATAATACTTGTGAAGTGCTGAAGAGGTCATGGGAGATGAAATCATCCCAAGTAATGCCCTGTAATCTGAGCTGATGAACCACCAAAATCTTAATAAGAGCAAAATGATAAACATTGTTAAGTTTTTGTCGAGGCATTTTGTGCTGCATAAAGGTGTTCATCCTCTCTATGTTCCTACAAATGAAATATGGGATGTTCATCATCCATACCCTGGTAAAATGCATGAGAAACCTGATGTGATAGGCATATAAATGAGAAAACCTCCCATCACAGCTGAAATATTTCATGATTAACTTCATCAGTGGAGCATATTCATCTTCCAAATATCGGAATGGAAAGACTCTTTTGAGTTGCCTCAAGAAACTGGTCTTAATGTAAGGCTCATAATGTTGTTGATCAACCTTCTGTTTCTTGTACCATGGTTCTCCAATGTTCGGTATACCGGTTGCTAATGAGACAGTTTCAGGCGTCGGTGTGAAGGTGACATCGACTAAGACAGTGTGATCTCCATGTAAGTGAAGCACAAAGAGATGGGCCAACTCATGATGAACTCGAACACTAGCCACCTTTTGACAAAACTCCAAACATGAAATAGTAAGAGGGAAAGCCTGAAATTCTGTGAGGGTGGTTGGTTCATCCCTAACATGTTTTCCACTTTTATGATGTCTCTGGGGAGCCTGTTCTTCCAAGGATGAATCACTTTGGGTCTCCATTCCATACTCTGATGAATGCTCAGATGCCATGACTGTTGTATATGGCCTGTGCTTGGACTACCCTTTGATGATGGTATGAAACTATGTGTTGTTATGATCTCTGCCACCAAGGGGAACAATGCAAAAGGGACTGTTAGGAAGGGGAATAATATGATGGGATTAGGGATTATGGGGAGAAATTTTGTTAAGGGACATGTTGGAGGGTTTGGGGATTTTATAAGGTAGGATTTTGGGGTTTTAAGTTGACAAATGAGTGGAGGGGATGGCGAATAGGAGTTTAGTAACGTTTTATGGTATGGAAAGATGGGAAAAATGGAATAGGGGGGAGGGAACAATGGAAAGAAGGGAAAAATGAAAGGTGAAAGGGAGGAGGAACCTTCGCATCAACACAAAAAATTTGCAACCCTAAGAGCAATGGCTTTAATGATTTCAAGTGGTAGGGTTTAGGAGATTTTATTGCAACTATAAACAGTCATAAACCACCATCATATTCACAAAAATATATAAGCAACCGAGATGTCGACCCTACCTGTCAATTGGAAGGGATTCAAAGCGATTTATTGCAAATTTGGAACAAAACCGGGCATTTATGGGTGTGTGCCGCACCCTTCTGCCTGTGCGTCGTGCCATCTATGTGCGCCACGCCCGTGTTATTTTAACACAGTGTGGTCACGCCCAATGTGCCGCGCTCCCTCTGTGCACCACGCCCCTCTGCCTATGCGCCACACCTATGAAAACACCTCTAATCTCACTCCAAACACGCGCTAGCTCTCCCACTCACTTTGCAATGTTTCTCTTTAACCTTGTTGTGCAAAATGACTTTGTTTCTTGTGAAAACTCTATGTAAAGCCATTGGAGTCATGGCTTTGATTTTTGTTTCTTCAAAACCCACTTTGGTAATGTTTTGTTTTTTCACTTTTTCCTTATTTAATTCAACTCTATATTTCACTTTTCCCTTTGAATTTTTAGCTAAAATGATGAAATATTTGGCACTTTTTGCATGGGTTGCATGACGTGGCATTTGGCCAAGGAAACCATGACTACACCTGAAGAGATCAACTAGAAACGTTTTTGAAAATTATCACAAATGACACATTGTTTGACTTCAAAACAGAGTTTTGAAGAACAATCATAATCTATCAACATGACGATAAAAATATTTAAATCACAACTTTGTAAGGGCCTCCCTCTGGCTTGCATGGCTTTATTGGACATGGTTGAAGACCAAATTGACTAATCCCTAGACCTAATGACTGAAAATGACTCTTGTCCATTAAAAGATCAAACATTGATTGTTATGGACTTTAGTGAACATTGGTGAAAAGACCTAAGCCAACAAGTGCCAGACATGAGAGGAAATGACTGACAAGACCTTTCTGTCAGATTATGGCATGCCCCTAGAAGAATGCAACTAAGTGAATGGAGCAAGACTCCTAAAAATGAAATGCAGAAAGAGTTTTGATCTTTGACGGAGGACTGACAAGACCGACTCTAACAGGCATAACCTTCACATTGTCTCCTGTCAGCATATTAGCTGCCACCCAGATTCCAAAATTTGGGGAAAAATGGTTCACGCATGGTGAAATATAAGCACATTTCTATGAACCATACATCAAACCTAGATACAAACATGGAAGAAAGGGTTATTTTCCTTTCTCATACCTCCTTGATAGATATGCACCTATGATGAAGATTATTATGAAGTATTTTTCATGTAGGGAAGATTTTCTAGGGTCTATTCCTATCACATCAAATTGCTCATGCATTTCACTAGGTTCAAAATTCTTAACATACCCTATTATCTTTTCAGGAGTGTGGAGAAAATGTCTTACATTGCCCAAAAGAGAGAACCCAAAGATCAAATGAAAAGCCTATTCCATCATGACCTCATAAAGAGCATAGTTCTTTATCACCTTAAATAACTTAACATTGCATGGAGTGCATTCATTGCCAACCCCATTTTCACTCATACTTCCACTTTGAATCTTCAAAACATGCCATCATCATCACAATCACCCTCACGTCCATTATCACCATCCCATGCACCTATTCCTTCACCTGATAGGAAACGGGACAATGGCAAAGAAAATCAAGGTGATCAAGGTCAAAGAAGCAAGTATGAAAGGACTGGTTTAGGTACCATGGTGCACAATTATCAGAGAGGAAATAGGAAAGTGCTTTCCCCACATATTGTGGGAGGCACCTTGCTCTCATCATCAGAAAAATAGGTACACAAAGGAAAGGAAAAAGTGGCTAAAATAAATATGCAACAACAAGAAGAACAGCTCCATGAAACTGAGCAATATTTTAATCTAGTGGACTTAAATGAGGAGGGTGAACAAAAAAACACTAGAATGCTCATCAAAGAGAAAAAGGCAATGATAGGTGAGTTACAGGTGAACCTACAAAGAGCCCAATGATTCATCTCTTATTATAAACATGAAAACATGCAGTTGGAGACTAAGCATGAGCTTATGGCAATTCAGCTCATTAATGCCAAAAGAGAGGTATAAAAGGCTAAGACATAACTTGAGGAAGCTTATGGCGACTATGGTGAGCCCATGGAGGAAGATATGCCAAGGAGAAGGCCTAGTACTAGAGGCCTAAAGAGAGCTTTGGAGCTTGAGAAGGAATAAGAAGCCCAACTTGCAAATTAGCTTACCTTAAATGAACAAATGGGCCAAATGATGAATGAGAATAGGGAGTATTGGCTTGAGAGGGCTAACACTCACCTTGAGGACTTGTTGCCCAAAACCACTAGAGATGTAGAGGTGCAAAGGAGGATAGCCAAACACTATACCATGAGGGACAAGATTGCTAGAGCTAAGCTCAAAAGGGCTCAAGCAAAAATTGAAGCCCTATCTCACCAAGAAGAGAAGGACAAGATTAACCTACTGGTGGAGGCTTCACTATAGGCCTAGTCTCCTTCAACATCATCAATCACAACCATTTTTTAGGAGCCTTGGATCAGTTTTTGATTTCCTAGCTGTTGTGTGATTTTTAGGCATTTAATTTATCAGTCCACCAGTCAAACGTGTAGCGCCTCGGGCGTTACGCACTTTTTGGAGGCACTTTTTAGAGAAATGGCCACCACCATTGGATTCAAAAGGCCATCTACATGTAGGAAAACCATGTTTCTAGGTGTGAAAGTCAGATTTTCTAGGTGAAAAGGCCAAAAAACCACCAAAAATTCATGTTTCTGCCTATTTTTTGAGCCTAGCGCTGCGTGTTTAAGCCGTCTAGAGCGATTGCAATTTTGGATGGTCAACTCAAGCTCAAATTGGAAACCAAGGGATATTTTAGAAACTATACAGGAAAAGCTTTCCAATGAGCTATCATGAGCCATATTTGGAGGTCATGAAGGCAATCAAAAATCAACTGGAAGTTGCCGCTACGCACTCCCTTCAAGCACTAAGCACTTGACATTGGCGCTGCACACTTGACAAATTGCCTATTTTTTTCACTGTTTCTTCTAGAATTTAATTTTCACCTATCGGATTTTGATATTTTCACTGATGAAATATAAAATTGTGATGTATATTTTGGTTACCTAGGGTAGATATATTATATAAATGGCCTAGGTGGCATGTAATGAATCAATTTGCATCATCTTAGGGATTAGTCAGTTTGACCTCCCTAGTCGTTAGCTTTTGGTTCAGTTTGTTGTGCAACTGCTCCTCCTCTCATGGATTTGACCCTTGAGACTAGGATGGGTTGTTTTTATGCCTATATTATGTATTTTCTTATACATTTGTTGAGGTTGGACTTAATTGGATGCTCAAAGCTTGATTGTACATCATTATAACCAGTTTGGCAAGGAGATTAATAAGATTTGCAGCTCTTTTTATGGGATCCATGTCGTATGCATTTTTAACACAATTTTTTTTTTGTAATCATTTGCTTACATGTTTTATGTATTCCATCATTCATTTCATTTCTTTTTGTTGAATTTTATCAAGTTTGATAGGTAGAATCCATTGTATTAGTGCTTGCCTTAGGAAATCATTCAATATTTCATGTTCTATATTGTTTAAGAAGGATCCATAATTGTAACATGCCCTTCTTAGCTCCTCATCATTCTTAAACACCTCACACCATTAAGCCTAAAGTGCTAAAGCCTATGCCTACGTTGACCCATAGAACACTCTGCATTTTTGACCTAATTTCCTAGACCTAAACTGCCTAGCTCCATCTGATCCAGCAAAACACCAAAAGTTTCAATTAAAACCTTTCGAGCTACTATACCTAGCCTAAAATCCTTTACCTGATCAAGTCATATTCACTAAGATCCTTATGGAGAGAGCCCTCTCCTAGCCTAATAGGGCTAGATATTAGGCTAACTTCAACCTGAGGTCAAATCTAGGTGATACCACAATGAACAAAAATATGAAACCTAATGAGTCTATAGGCCTTATTATTTAAAAAACTAAAGTTACCAACACCTTCCTTAAATTTAGGGAGGCTTGGCTCCCAATCTCAAGATCAATTGGTCTTCAACTATCACTGGCTTGGCTACCAATGATCTTAATGGCTCGGCTACTTGCAACTCTAAGATGATGAGATTCGATGGAGGAATATTTGAGTGAGTGAGGAGTTAAAGAGGGAGATCACATCTCCTAAAATCCCTGTTTCTTCTCTCCTTCGAGTTCCTGCACTTTAATTAGCCAAAATTTGCTCCAAAGCCTACAACCAATGCACATTAGACCACTAGACATGAAATCTCATCTTTACCCTTCTCATTAAGAAAAATATAAGAAAACATGTAAATAATTATGAGAAAAGTTGATTTTAATAAGCTGGAGAGTTGTATTAAGGTCCATATAATTTACCCATTGATGAGCTTCATCATCACCCCCCCTACTGAAAGTGTTGATCATCCTCTGAGTAACTCAATCCATGTCCATGTCTTTCATTGCTTTGCTGGCCTCCCTGACATTCCAGGCTATTGTTGTAGTCTCCTCCTCTTGTGAGTAAAACCCTGCATGCTTCTCTATCTCCTCCAATTTCTTTCTTTCTTCTTCTTCATTTCTCCCTTCTAACATACCCAAAATAAATGGTGGACTAAGTTTCAAGCCAATCCAGTTGACTTTGAGTCTCTTCAATTCTTGCTTGTACATTGGGGTCATTTCTAGTGCATCCCTCTTTTTGTTAGGAGAATGACACTCCCTACTATTTATGTTGTAGAGCAAGGTGTTCCACCTCCTTTGGCAGGCTTGTTGGCTTTCATCCCCTAGAAATCTCAACATGTCCTCAAAATGAGTGACTTCTTTCTCTTGTCCATCTAGGTATCTTGGTGCAAGCTAGGGATTATTGGCAATAAGGTTGTGGGTCCTAATGGCAGCCATGGAGTTGGGTTGTTCTGCTCTGATGAAAAGTGGTTTTGTTTCTTCTCTTGCCAGCCCCCTTTTTACTTATATAGCCCTAGCCTCCTCACGATTCATCCATGATGTCAAGGCCATCAGTTGTAAGTTCCCTAGATTAAGAATATGGTCCCACACATTTAAATCTGTTAGGGACAAGTTATGTAGGTAGAATTCATATATCTTGGCTCTATCCTCCAGGGTGCTTTGGTCATAGAGGTTAATGAACTGCCTATAGTATTGGAAAGGCATAGTTCCTCTTTGTACAAGGATTTTTATCTGAAGCTACAGCCATTGTTCTTTGAGGTATCAGGAATATCATTTTTCTGGCATCCTGCATTGGAGTGCCTCCATGGATAGACTTTCCATAGTCACCAATTGGCTATCCTTCTCACGTACTTGCCTCCTTAGCCATATGTTCTCAGCCTCTAGTTGAGATTTCATCATTCTTTCCCTGTCCCTTATGCTACTCAACTCTCTACGAATTTCTAGTAATTTTTCTTCCATATGGCCCATGTCATTGACACTTTTCGATTCAGGAATTTTCATCCAACGATGTGTCCTTGCTCTCTCCTTTCCAAGTTCAAAGAATAGAGGGATGGAAATTTTTTTGTGGAATCACTTTGTTCGCCCTTAATGAATCTGTAACAAGAGTTGAGGTTTGGCTGTGGGCTAGGTTCCTTCAGCTCCTGGGACTCTCCATTTATTATTTCTTGAGTATTTTATGCCTATTTTCCTTCCCTTTGCCCTTGTAGTCCTTGCTTATCTTGTTTCTGTGTTTCCTATAGTTTTGACAGGGTTACCTGTAGGACTACTTTTTCTTCTTGTAGGCCTATCTGTGTTTCTTGTAAGATACCTTTCCCTTTTTGAAAAGAGGTCAAAGGTTCTTTAACTTGTTTTGTTGAGGTTGACCTGGTGACAAGCTTCCTAAAATAGGTGATTGGTGACCTTGGTGAAGCTTGTTGTGATGTGTCTTCTTCACCTGTCTTTCTTAGAGGGACTAACTTCTCTTGTTATTCTAGTGAGTCCTCTATGAAAATGGGAATCTTGGTAGGGGTTTGAGGTCTCCCTTGTTTTATCCTGGTGCTCTTCCTTGTTATGATGTTTAGGGAAGTTTGCATCTGCCTCTTTCCTTTTGATTTGATAGGTGTACTTAGAGCAGTTAATGCAATATATGCCTCCTTCTCTGTGGGCTCCAGAGACACCCTTGAGATTCATCTTCTTCCTTGCTTTTTATTTCAGGACATGGCTCATCCTTTTGTACTTTTTCCCTGCTGTATTTTTCATCCCTTGTTTCATCTAGTTCTGCCTCCTCTTCTTTAGCCTCTTCTTCGTCTTCTTCATGTTCCTCTTCCTCATTTTTCTCTTCTTCATGTTCTTCTTTTTCAAGCTCCTCTCCTTATTGTTTATCACTAGAGGTAGGGTCTCTGTCATACTCAATTTATTGAATTTCATCTTCTTCATTCATGTCTGCAAACCTTGACCACATAATAGGGATTCTCAAGTTGTTTAGGGCATCTTCCAGTATGAGTTTGATCAATCCATGATGTGCTAGCTGTTGATGCTTTCCTTCTTGTACCTTGATGCTCATGTTTATCATTGGTTGTAACAAAAATTAAGGCACACTAAGTCTTCTATGAGGAGGTATCTCCTCTCCAAATATCATCTCATGGAGTAGTCTACACTAGTAACCATAGACTATACTGAGTTTACCATCATAAGATATATACTTGATGATGTGATAGCTCACTTCATTCCAAGGATATGGAATGCTTGCCCTTCTAACCCCATTTTTGTCTTCAATTCATGCTTCTCCTTCCAAGAAAAATATCTTCTTGGCAAGAGTGTTGCTATTTTTGTCATCTTTCCTACATTGCAATCCTAGAGGGAGTGTAGTGATCCTACTAATGTTCTTAGGGGTAATTCTTACTGACAAACCCCTCACTATAGCAGTGGCACTAGCTCTAGCTATAGGTATGAGTGGCATTGCAAATTCACCAGCTACATAATCATCGTATCCCCTAAGTAGCTCAAAGAATCCCAACCATTGATGCCTTGTAAATATTTCTACCACACAAGGATGTTGGTGTGTTCTAGTTGTTCTGGTGAGCTCCCTTTTATTGAAACCCACTTTTATATTTTCTCTTTGTCAATCTGTTTCTATGAGGTTTGTGTGGCTACAACTTAAGAGTTTATCTAGGTGATGAAGGTAGAAAGTTTACTCTACACAATCTCCCACATAAGCCTATCTATCTCTAGTCACAGTGTAAATACTTGAAAGAAATGACAATTTATTTCCTTTTCCTCTTTACAAATGAACACACAAAGTATGTGGAACCTACCTTTCCATTGGGTGTGGAGCTTGATTATCTTTTTTATTCAAAGGTATCGCCACATTGGACCCCAGTTCATAATCAGGCGAAAATGTCGCATGTTTTTGCGGGACGCTAAGTGGGGCGACGACAATTCTTAGACCCCTCCCCTAGTGGGAGATCAGGGGCAACACCCACGAAGCTAAAAATAGATGTAAAAGTTCCTTGTAAGATTTTTTAATTTTGTAGTCAATCTGGGTCATTCATTAAGCGGAAATATGACGATAGAAGTTATGTTTAATTTAGGTTTTTTTTTCCCTAAAAGGAAACCCCTCACTATATATGAGGGAATTTTATGGAATCTATGTAGATGAGCATTCTGAGCGAGAAAAAGAGAAGAGATTGTGTGAGAGCGAAGAGGGAATTACAACGGATCTACTATTGGTTGTATCTCTTCATTTTGCTGGATAATATAAAAGGAAGGACTTGTTATTTCTATGTGGGCGTAGCCCAAATTGGGCGAACCACGTATATCTGTGTCTCTCTTGTTTTATGCATTTTCTATGTTTATATTTCTACAATATATTCTACGTGTTCCACTTCTCTATAATATATAATTTTCTAACAACTGGTATAAGAGTTGAAGGTCTATTTGGTTGATAAAATCGCAGGAGAGAAGGGATCTTGGTTCAAGTGAAAGAAATGGTGGAATATGGTAGGTTTAGGATAAAAAAATTTAATGGCCAAAACTACAAGTTGTGGAAGATGTAGATGGAAGATTATTTGTACCAGAAAGATCAATACCTATCATTGAGTGGAAAAAAAAAGAAGCTGACGAGTATGACAGACATAATGGGATATTCTCGATAGAAAGGCACTTGGAACAATATGGTTGTGCCTAGCAGCATCAGTAGCCTTTATTATTTCAAAGGAAATGAAAATAGAGAGCTTAATGTTGGCATTGGCCAAACTATATGAAAAACTCTCAGCCTCCAATAAGGTATTTCTTATGAAGCATTTATTTAATATGAAGATGTTAGAAGGTGGATTTGTTGTTGATCATTTAAATGAATTTAATACAGTTATCAGCCAGTTAAGTTATGTAGGGGTAACCTTTGATGATGACGTTAGGGCTTTGTTATTTCTATGGTCATGGTCAGGAAGATGGAATGGTTTAGTTATGGCCATTGGTAACTCTATCTATGGATCTAGTACTTTAAAGTTTGATTATGTTGTAGGTGAAATCCTTAGCAAGGAAATGCGACAAAAAAGCTCCGGTGAGACATTAGGTAATGCTTTGACTATAGAGACTAGGGAAAGAAAAATTGAAAGAGGAAAGAGCCCAGGATATTGAAGTAAGTCAGGTAAAGGGAGATCCAAGTCCTGATCGAGGATAGTGTGCTAGAAATGCGAGAAGAAAGGACACCTAAAGAAAGACCGCAATTCTCAAAAGGGAAATGAAGGAGACATCCAAAAATAAAACAATCATGAAGCGAATGTGACAGTTGATGTGTTGCAAGATGATTTGATTCTTTCATTAGAAAATATTATTGATGCCTGGTGGTAGATTCAGGGGCCTTATTCTATGCCACACCTGATAAGAAACATTTTCATGATAATGTTCAAAGAGATTTTGGACAGTTTTGATTGGGTGATGATAAACACTATAAAATAACTGGAGTAGGTACAATTTTCATAAAATAGCAGAATGGAAATCAATGTTTGTTGAAGGAGGTAAGACATGTTACAGATTCTAAATAAAAGTCTAATTTCAATATGGCAATTGGGAGGTGAATTTTGTGTAACTACTTTTACAGATAAAACATGGAAGGCCATAAAGGAGCCTTGGTAATAGGAAAAGGAGAAAAGTTTTGTACATTGTATTTATACAATGGTATTTCTATTTCTGTTAATTCTTTAACCTCTATAGGAGAATATATGACATTTTGGAATGATAGGCTTGGGAACATGAGTGAGAAGGGAATGCAAGTTCTTCACTAAAGAAATTTGTTGCCAGGTTTGAAGCATGTTGATTTGGAATTCTTTGAGAATTGTGTTTATGGAAAACAAAAGAGAGTCAAATTCCTCAGAGTTGGGAAATAAAAGAAGATCGAAAAATTAGAGCTTGTGCATACAGATGTATGGGGACCTGCTCAGGTATCATATATTGGCGCCTATCATTATTATGTAAGTTTTATTGATGATGCAACCAAAAAAACCTCGATTTATTGTATTCAGAATAAATTTGATGTATTTGATACTTTCAAGAAATGGAAATCTTTGGTTGGAAATGAGGCAAGAAAAAGGTTGAAGTGTCTGAGATGAGATAATGGAGGTGAATATTGTAGCAAATAGTTTGATAGGTGCTATTCAGAGAATGCAATTTGTAGAGAGAAGACAGTTCTAGGAACACCACAAAAAAATGATGTGTCAGAAAGGATAAACAAGACAATCATGGAGTGTGAAAGGTGCATGAGATTGAATGCATGATTGCCTTTACAATTTTGCACAGATTTTGTAGATACTATTGTTTATCTAATAAACAAAGGGCCCTCAAGTTCATTGGATAATGGTATTCTAGAGGAGGAATATAAATATAAAAAACTAAATTACTCATTTTTAAAGACTTTTCTTTGTGAAGCCTTTGTCCACATTAATAAAGAAAATAGAACACAGCTTGAGGAAAAATCAAAGAAATGTACTTTTATTTGATATGGTGTTAATGATTTTGGTTATCTCTTTTATAATATTTTTGGAAACAAAAAATCATTAGGAACAGAGATGTCATATTCAATGAAAATGTTTTGTATAAGGATCATATGCAGGAAAAGAAATAGGAAAAAGAAAATAGAGAATACACAGTGCTCGATGAGATAAAAAAAAAGTGAAGGTGCCTGAAAATCATAATGATCAACCACCATAACAACAACAAATGCAACCAAAACAACAACAAGCACCTCAAACACCTGAAAGTGGTGTTAGAATATCTAACAGGATAAGTATACCCCCTAAATGATACTCTCCTTCACTATATTATGTATTTTTGACTCATTTTGGTGAACCCGAATGTTATGAAGAAGCAATGCATGTAGAAACTAGAGAGAAGTGGGAGCAAGCCATGAAAGAAGAGACAAACTCCTTAGTGTTATAGCTCCAAATCTCACTCTTGAGGTTTTGTGATGCTAAACTCATGGCCTAGGACAACCCCTCCTTCCAGACCTGGTCCAAAAAAAATAAAAAACATTGTTTTACTCCCTATGCGCGACATTGCCCTAAGATAAATGCACGTGTATGTTGCTATGTGTATACCCAACCCACGTATATGTCTTAAAACACTTAAAAAAAAAAACTCCTTAATTTTGGGCGGAGATCACGGGTTTCACCTGTTGATTGCCTATTAGTGCCCGTGGCCCAACTATTCCCAATGAATTCCCAACTAAAAAACTACTTTGGGAGAAGTATAAAAAGGCTTCAATGGGAAGGCCTAAGGGAGGAGAGAAGAGAGAGAATGATTGATATTTTGAGATTTCCCTGGCTAGGTCTGAAGATCCTAGTGCCTCCTGCACTTCCCCCATTTACAGGAAACCCTTGTTTCCTTGTGTGATGATGTCTATCTACTACTTGAGATATCATGGAGTAAGTCATGGAAGGAGTTTGTTAAAGGCTTGAGACTCGACGAATCCGGAGAATAGTTCCACTTGGAGCCCGCGAAAAGACGAATCAGGTGAAATTATTCCTTTGTGTGCTTTATTTGTCTATAATAAAAGAAACACTTGCCTTTTTTCCTGATATAAATCTTCTTCATGTTTATGATATCCATGTTATGAATCATATGTGAATGGTTGTTTAATTGCATAACTAACTACTTTTCAATATACTATGAAGATGATTTCTTTATGTTGTTTAGTCCATATATTGTTGTACTTTCTTGAATTGATTTTTTTGCAGGTTGAAGGAACAAAAGGAACTCCGAGAGGGTCTGGACCCTGGAAGGATCTTCTCAAACGTAGGACCTCAGGTATGCCCCTTATCATTGAGTTTGCTTATATTAGCATTATGGTTGCATGGAATGTGTGTTGCTTTGTATAGATAAACCCTGACCTGCTAGGGTATCAACCCAAGACCCTAGGGGAATTTATCCCTTAACAGATTGGTGACTCCACTGGGGACAATAGTATTGTTGTTCCTAGTTTGGACTTATTCAAGCCAATCAGGGCTCAACTGTTGGTTTGCTTGCTGTTACTGTGTAGTCTGTTCCTATAGGAACTTGAATTGTAAGTTTGGTCAGTTTCTTCATATTGTTTTTGTTTTTTCTTGAAACCTTTTATATATGTTGTTTTTTTAGTTTACAGAAGCGTATATACTCATATTTCCTTAAGTAAACTTGTGTATATGCATGTTTCCTTAAGCTTAATCGTGTATACACACAGTTGTGCACAAACACAGTTGCGTATATCTTAAAATTTTCAAGATTTTTCAAATCTTTTTGTTTCTGAAGGTCTGTCTACTGGTCTGGTTCATTCCTAAACAGTTACTTTTTAGTGTCAGTCTTTATTTTTATAGAAGGTATCTAATTTGAAATTCTCTCTAATTGTGGAAAGTGTTGGTCTTATTTGTTTTCCTTGCGAACGTCATCTTTTTTTATTAAGCACACAATATTTCTTGCTAGGAATCTTGGTTGCTCTGTGTCTTCAAGGCAGAAAGGTTGATCTCAATCTTTGTGTCAAGTTTTGTTTTGGTGACCTTTTGGTTTGCATGTCAAAACTGTATCTTTATGACTATCTGATTTTCTTGCTTTCCAAAAGTTGTTGGTTCACACTTTCTTGAAAGTTGTCTTTTCAATCTTTTGGTCTTTATTGCCAAGCTCTTGTTGCTGCTTTTTTTATTGTCAAGAGCATTTTGAAACACGTTTTTGTTGAGTTCTCACTTCTTTTGTGTTGCAAACTCACAAAGTGTTTCATTGCTTATTCTTTGATCATAAAGTTTTGGTCTTCTTTAGAGCACTTTTGAAAAGTCATTTTTGTTTTTCTTTTGAAGAAAACTTCTTGAAACTTGGTTTTGCTTTCTTGAACTTGGTTTTGATTTAGTTTCCTTTTTATGAGTGAAAGTGCATTTTTTTTTGTCTTGAAACTTGCTTTTAGTGTTTGGACGAAATGAGCATCAACAACTTATATTATATCTAAACATGTTAAGTGGCAAATTAGAAATTGATAAACAAGTAATTTTCATTTCTTGATTTAAGAGTAGTTTTGAAGTTTGCATCAGCATGTAATTATTGCATTAGGATAACTTTGTGCATCTTTTTAGGCATCCATAGTTTTGTTAATTTTTGTGAGTGTGAAGCTTGAGTAAAAGAAAAGAAAAGAAAATTTTGTTATTTTCTTCGAAATTCCTCTGAACCTAGTAGAAATTTCTTTCATCGAAAAACAAAAGCAAGTGCATTTGCATATAGTTTGGTTTTTATTAATTTCTTTTGCATCAAAACACCACTAGTTTCACTTCCGCTTATCCCTTGACTTAAAGAACAACCCATTTAAAAATAAGCACTAATTAAAATATACTAGAACTTTTTATAACTGTCAAGTTAGACACACCAACAAGTTTTAGGATATTTTAGGGCCTTGGATTAGGCGAGTGGAGAGATAACTCTCCAAGGCCATTGAAACTATCAAACATAGGAGTCTGAATAGTGAGTGAAAATCCAATAGCATTAGGGAGACCAGGAAAGATCTGGATCTAGGAGTTAAGCACGATGGTTTTTGAAGACAGGGAAGAGAGATACCCCCTCTCCTACTTGTCGGATCTTACCTCAAGACTGTTATGCCTAGCATCTGACACGAGTTGGTAACCTTAGTTGTTACTCCTAGGTATCTACACAGGTGGCTGCGGAGGGGAACCCCATAGCACCAAAGGTCAACGTTGTATCACTCTCAACGGTAGTACTGGAGGGCACCCTTGTGAAGCTTGGGCGCTTGCACCGATGCAGGTTGTTGTTAGGACATCAACGTAACTTCCTCTATTACCTTCGCTGATAGGACTGGGCCGTCATTATCCCAGACTATCTTTGGAAATCCCCTTACTTCACTTTCTTGTATTTTGGTGCCTGGTCCTGTTGAAGCCACAAAAATCGGGTCGACAACAAGGGGGATACCCACCCGGTCCTCACCTTGGTTAGCAGCTCCTTATCCGTTTGGTATAGCGGGTCTGACTGGGGATAACGGGACCAGTTTCCTGATCTTGGGTGTGTGTGTGTGTGTATAGAGTTGAACTATGTTGATCTGAGAGTATTTTAAAGCTAATCTAAATCAGATTCTTTAACTTTACTCTATGCTATTGTATCTAATGAGAAACAACGAATCAAATCTATTCTAACCCGGGATTGTATATCTTCCATTATGCGATCTAAAAAGATTTCGAATAATAACTGGTAATAAATATCATTCAGATATCATAAGAAAAGAAACCATTTGAGATAAACTAATTTGCATAAGAAGTTAGGCAAAACAGTTGTGAACAACATATCGCATAGTAAGCCATTCATATGTCACACATAAACAATATGACTCCACCGTACAAAAGTGCCAAATGATAACCCATATATTCAGGTAGTAACATATAAACAACTAAAACTGTAAATTACTTAAAGAGTATAAGCAGACATTTCCAAGAGATAAAAGTACCATTTATGACTAGTTCTACCCATAAGCCTGTTGATGCCTCGAAAATCGCTGCAACAACATTGGGGAAACCACCCGGTCCGGACCTTAGTACAGCTTCTTTTCCGTTTGGGATAGTGGCTCCGACTGGGGATAATGGGACCAGTTTCCCAGAAATAGATAAATGGGATGGGTGAATGATTTATAGACTACACTAGCGGTAAGCGAAAGGCTAAAACTATTAACAGAAATATAAATAAATGGAACTATCCCGGGAATCTATTGAGCTATAAAGCGTAGCGTTTGATGTTCTGTGTCTAAAAGACAAGCATATAGATGACTATATCTTTCCAACATAGATATTAATTCATTTAAGATTGTTGTGACTAAATAGTTAAGCAGAGCGATTGAAGCGAAATTACCACGCTTTAAACATCTATATCATTGTCATACACATGATTAAAAGTAAAGGCATATCACCAAACATCCAATAGTGGAATGAACAAGATCTATTGTTATAGCGCATGCATATAATCAACGATAGCAAAAATAATTACATAAAAATTCATATAAACGGAATGAATTCAGACATAGATAAAAATACCATATGAGCTGTGTGACACTCCCAGATATCAATCGCTATTTGCAGTTCTTCCTTTAACGCAAAAAAATTCTCAATCAACGACAATAGTGCACAATTGCATAAAGAAGCTTCCTCATTAAATTAAGAACAATTGGTCAAGTTTCATAAAAGAATATTGATTGAAGCACAGTAGTGCAAACTTTAGTCTATTAAGTCTCATACAAAATTTTATGACCCTTTCTAAAAACATGAAAGGGTCTATAAATACAATACTAATTTAAATATCTACTAAACAAAAATGATACTAAATTGATATCAATAACTCTTGATCCTATTTTGGCTAGAGATCTGGGAAGCTGGAAGGCGATTCATCAAGTCGGCTGATTTCCTTTGAATCTGAGCTGATTTATTGCAAGCATTGGCTCAACTTCCGGAGGTTTGTTGAGGCGCGAACTGAGCTGGGCAGCATAGGTGGCATCCTGAATATTGGGAATTATACACCCGATTGCATCTGTTAAACACTTAAGGGTGGCTCTTTGTGTATGTGGCTTAATTACGAAGAGCCAATATGCATCCAACATTAAACTATTAATCTCGATGATTAATCTTCCCTTTTCTTCTAACTCAGGATAACATGATTGCTCCAATGTATTTGTTGTTGTCATCTTTCCTGGTGTACATTGGGAAATCATATTTGCCAAGTAGAGAGTGTTGTTGACTAAATCAACTAGATTGCTAGAAGTTGATTTACATCTTGAAGCCGCTCTCTCTGCTTTCATCACCTAAGTGTGCCATTCTATGAAAAGTATATCCTTATATGTTTCAAGTATCCTGGGAAAATTTGTTGCTTTTCCCTGATCAGAATCTTGCCAGTCAAGATATGCAGTAATGGCCTCTTCTGCTTGATCTAATTCATTCCTAGCCTCCTCTACTTGCTGATTTATAGACGTAGTTAACTTGCACAGTGGCTCAGCTTGAGTGATCTGTTGACACAAGAGTCTAACCTGAGATATTAACGCATTGTTTATCAATGATGCTTATTTTTTGAACTCTGCCACTTGCGAAGCACCTTTCATTTTTTCTAGCTGCGATGACATTTGAGCGATTTGCTCATCTTTGGTTTTCATCATTTGTTCATTTGCTGTTCTCAATTGTACCAATGCCTCCGTCAATTCTTTCTGTTTCTGGATCGCACTTTGGTCGATCCTTTGCTTTTCTGCTTGCAATTGCTGGGTTAATTGATTGTTCATTTGTTGTTGTTCCAGCAACTGCTCCTCTGCTTGCACTGCCTTTTGCTTTGTCTCAGCAAATTCCGCATGTACTGCAGAGATTTCTTGGTCCTTATTCTTCAATAGAAGGCTTACCTCCGATGCTTTGTCGATTTTTGCTGCCGAATAGGCTCCAGCATACTATGACAACTTTTTTAGGTCATCGGAGGGGTCCAATTTCTCCTTCCATACTACATTACCCGTGACTGTTTGCTCCGGAAAGATAGAAGGTTGATCAATCCTTCATCTTTTCCTTGATAACTTTACAACTGCTCTATGCCTCGAGCTGTAGAAAACATCCAATGGAGGAATATCTTCTACCTACAGAATGATTTGATCAGTGGGGTCTTTTGGAATTATCTCAACATCCTTAGAACTGGGTGGGCCGCTGGTTCCACTTAGAACTTGAGGTGAAGTAACGTCTTGCATGTCGTTAGTCTTAGAAGTGTTTGTATCTTTTGAGCCTTCTAATCCACTGATGATGGAATGAAACTGCTACCATTCCTGGAGCAATTTAGGGTCTGTGTTAGTGTCCACATTGGCATCAGTGGTGGTCTATTGCCCTTTCTCAGTTTGAGACTCCTTATGTACTTGTTCCTGCTCTTTCCTCTTATGCTCCTCTTGTTCCCTCTGTTGTCTATCCTTATGCTCTTTCTTTAGCTGTTCTTCCTGCTCCTTCCTCTGTTTTCCCTCTTGTTCTTTCCTCTGCTTTTCCTCCTGCTCCTTATTATGATCTTTTGTTATAGCAGGAGGTTCCTTTAATTACTGCCGACCAGACTCACTTGACAATGTCGCTGGGGACGTTGCTAGTAAATCTAGAGGCAGAGTTTGCAACCTTTGTTCTCTAAGTTTATTGAACTCTGTCAACCCTTCATCAGTATATTTCATCCTAGCGAGTTCTTTAGCTTGACCTATGGTTTCAATTGAAGTGAAAAGGTCATCAAATATATCTTCTTGATGCTCAAACTTTGTCAATTTGGCCTGTTCTAATGCGGCATAGGCAACTTTCTTTGGATCGAATGCCCTGTTTGGGATTGTGGCTAGAGTTAAAGATTGAATCTTTGTGGCTTCCTTTTCTGCATGTTTGAGATCATGCAGCGTATAGACACCACACATCAAGGGAAAAGAGGGCTAACCTCTTTTCTTTTCTCTTTTGAGAGTCTGGGTAGTACTTTCAGCCATAATCTGATACGCGATTTCTCTTGCTAGTAACTTATATGGAATATATAAAGGGAGAACATGTGGGTTGGCTTGGCTGCCGTAAACTATGATATAGGTAAATTTCTCTTCTCCACACCAACTTGCCACTGCTGGTAAATCAAAGGAAGCTTGATAGGAAATCTTCGGAAAGGGTTTATCAAAAATGGAATAGTAAATGGGCACCATAAAGCCATTGCAGATTTGATACAGGTGGTGTTTGTAAGAAGACTTCCACAATTTGTGGTGATATTTATGTATGGGTGAGGGGTCCTATGCAGTCCACCTTCAACCGAGGACAGGAAATTAGGAATTGAAACATAATGTGTCTAAGATATATGCACTATAATAAAATGGGGGAATTACCCTTTCAGTGACCACAGCCTTATTTCTAAAATCACGAACAGCTACTGCTAGTTTATCCGAGAGAATAGTAGCCCAATCCATAATTATACTGTTTACTGCTACCTCCATAAGAGGAACCATTTCTATTGTAAAACTAGCAGAGTCATGCAATCCCCTAGCCTACACATCATTATCCCCGCATAACAATAAGGAGAAGCCAAAGAATCAATCGAGTACTTACCGGAAGATTCGTGTTTGTGCTTGTTCAGATTTTGTCTCCAATCCTTGATGGGTTCGGATTCAATTTCATTTTCGCTTGCAAACTTCTGCAGAAAGTCCTTGTTATATATTTTCTCTGGCTCGGGCAAATGATACATTTGCCTTAGGTCATCTGCCTTGAATGATCCGAAAATCCTCCCATCTCTGGTGCTGAAAGTTCTGTCCAAGATTGGGATTTCTTCAATCGCCCATTGCACAACGTTTGTGTATGGGAGAATTTGCTCCCTAGCTGCTATTCTGTGAAGGAAAGAGTCGGCTAAATCTTTGAGAGTACAATCAGACTTCCGTAGTAAATCCACGCTAGCTTCTGTTACCATCTTCTGTGGTTTCTCGGCTTCAATTAGGTCGTAAGTACCTTGCCAAGTAACTCTGGTGAGACCCGTGCATGTAGTATCAGATATTAGGCCCTTCTTCTTGTTTACAACAGCTTTTCCTGCAACTGGTGGAGCGGAAGCACCCGCAGTCTTCTTGGATTTCTTTCCCATCTTGCTCAAACTTCTGTCTATGGATGAATTTTGCACAGAGAGGCAATTGCGCGTAATACAGAGAGATAACAATGAAAACTTGCAAGTGATGATAACATATGAATAGTTGCGTAATAAGGTATTTAGCCTTTAAAATGGGCGCGGAAGCAATCCATAGAAAGATTTTAAGACATGATCCCATTAATTGGCCGTATAAAAACTTGTCATCCTTTAAATGCCCATTAAATTGTTATTCGGGTGAATAATTCCCTTAAGCATGCAATAGACGTTTGGCAGCTGAGCACAAGTGATCAAGCTTTAAATATGAATGAATTGTGCTATCCCATCACTTAACGGCCTTTTATTGAAAACTGCGCTTTATCGCATCGCATCAGGTGTATGACCAGTGCGCCTTAAGGATGTGTATTGGATACCGCCTATCGCCGAATGCGATATCGCATCGGAGAAAAGCTCTGAGCGCATCAAGACTTAAGTGAAAATAAACCGCCGATCGCCGATCGCCGATTGCGCATCGCATTGGGGCTAATGGCATAGGGTGCTTTGAGATGTGCATTGGATATTGCCGATCGCCGATTGCGATATCGCATCAGCGTAAAGCTTTGTGCCACTTATATATATTTCTTATGTCATTGTGATATGCAATCTTGCGATCGCTTTATCGCAATGACCAAGATTCACTTTATTTCTTTAAATGGGTTTGTTCAAAGGGGTTTTATAGAATGCATTCATTTGATTATTGGACTTTTTGAACAATAAAAGTATTGATATCAATTTTAGTTTAAAGGGACCCATTTCATAGGTTGATGTTTTATGAATAAAAATGATATGAAATGGGGGGTTGTTTGCAGAGCATAACAATTGGCGATTCACTGGAAGAACCAGATGTCTCTGGAAAAATAAAAAATACTTAAGCTTTTTCAAAATAGAGTTTCAACTAAAAGGGGAAAATTCTGATATAACTAGATATTTATGCATTCTGAATATCATGAAACTAATTTTGCTAACTTCCTCCTTTTGCTAATTTAAAATAAGTACATTTTAAGTCTTAAATGGGCCTTTATTGTTTATAATGATAAAAATAGAAAACCTTTCCAAATCAGCCTTTATAGTAAACTCGTCTGTCATAGGTAGAGCCTTTGCTTCCAGCAAACGTTTATAGTTTCGACAGGGATATCTTTTGACCATGTAATTGTCCATTGTCCCATCCAATTAAGAGTGTGATTATCAGAATGAATTCAAAACATGTTTTCATATTTTGTTCATCTTTATTTTTTCTGTCATTGACAGGATAAAAAGCCGTTGCCCTGGTTTGGTGTCCAGCTGTCGACAATGCCATTCACTGGTAGTAATCTAACTGAACAATCTAGCTCGTGATGAGACTCCTTGTCTTGCAATTTCAAGCCATTACCCTGTTTTGGTATGCAGTATTGGTAATGTCAGTTAAACTATTTCCCTATGAACATGGTAAGCAGGCTTGTAATAATACCTCTTATCTTTAATATCTTATATTTTAGAATTACACTCTGAATAATCATAAACTTTAATGAATGGGATGAACAATCTTTTCCTTAAGAGTCAATGGATGACAGGTTAAGAGTTGAAGATGCTGAAATTGAATTGGCTTCTATCTTTGATATTGATAACCTTTTGAGACCGATTTGAAAACAGAAAATGATTTACATTACTTCTATGCTTTGGGAGGAGTTCACCAAATTTAAGTTGTGGTTTCAGAATACAATGATATCTAATTTCCCAAAAATTATCCCTTTCCGTTAAAAGTTCTATTGTTTGAAAGAAAATATTCATATTACTTCTGTGAGACAACTTTTCAAACATAGCAAAAGGTCAATGGAAGATGCCTTTAAACTTTATTTCCTAAAAATCCTACAAACTATAAAATCCTATAGAAATGAAAGGAGAAGGGGTTACCTTCTCAATTGAAGAATTTTTTTAAGATAAGGCCATTAACAGGGAGAGAATCCCTCAAACCTGCTAAATCTTGCAATACAAAGGTCAAATGGCCTACCTTCTCACAAATCTGAAATGGTCCAAGCCACAACTTCTGGAACTTCGTGTGTTTGCCCTTGTCTTCATGGGCTTTGTCTCATTTCAGAACTAAATCGCCGACTTGGAATTGTTTTGAACCGGATGAGACTGAATCAAAAGATGCTTTAATGATTTGTTGATGTTTGGCATGGGTCTCTTTGGCTTTTTCTCTTTCTTCTTCTAGTTTTAAAATTTGGTCATATCTAAGCTGAATAGAAGAGGAAGGAGCTTCCTCAATGAACTGCACTAGGGCTAAAGAAGGCAAAACAAGGTTTGTGGGCAGTATTTCTTCTTTTCCATACATAATATTAAACGGAGAGGTTCCTATAGAAGATTTTTGTGTTATCCTATCAGCCCATAATGCAAACACTAAGGATTTGTGCCAATTTCTATGATTTTGTTCGATTGTTCACTTGATGATTTTGATTAGAGTCTTATTAGTAGACTATGCTAAACCATTACCCTGGAGATAGTAATTAGCAGAATACTTTAACTTAAATCCTCTCTTGATAGCAAAATCAAACATAGCATTTCCTGAGAAATAAGAAGCATTATAAAAAAAAGAGCATTTGGGACACCAAACCTAGAAATGATGAATTGATCTATGAATTCAATGATTGCTTCAGAATTTGCTGTCTTCAAAGGGATTGCCTCAACCCATTTAGTGAAATAGTCGGTAGCGGTAAGAATATGCTTATGTTGTTTGGAAGAAGGTGGATTAATTTCCCCAATGATATCCAATCCCCATTGCTCAAATGGTTGTTCAATGTTGACTGGTTGCAAAGGGAAAGCCAGTTTTCGTTGTCTTCCACTAGAAGTTTGGCAATTGAGGCATTTCCTTACATACTCGTGGGCATCTCTAAATAGAGTTGGCCAATAATATCCAACATGAATAATCTTGTGATCTGTTGTGTCAGCTCCAAAATGTCCTCCTGCTGGTCCATCATGTAACTCCTGCAAAACCTTTTGGGCTTCAGGTTTCTCAAGGCATCTTAGTAAAATAGAATCATAATTCTTCTTAAAAAGCACATCATCAATAATTGTAAAACTCTTTGCTTTTAACCTGATGGCCCTTTTGCTCTTGTAAGATAAATTTGGAGGAGCATAACCATTTTTTAAATAAATTATTAAATCTGCATATTGAGATTCGGAATCAGTGACACTTATCTGATTGATTTCCTCAGTTAGATCTGTATCTCTTGATTCGGGAATGTTGGATGCTCCTGCCAATATCCTGCAAAAACCTTGGCCTCTAACAATCTTTGCTGGCTTAATTTCTAAGTCATACTCTTGAAGCGTTGTGACCCAATTTTCCCTTTTTTCACCCAGTTCTTTTTGGATTAATAGCTGCCTTACAGCTGGGAAAGGAACTATAACTTTTGTGTGGCTTTTCAAAAGGAAGGGTTAGTAATGTTTGACTGCTTTAAACACAACAAAGGCTTGTTTTTCCACATTGGAGTAATTCAATTCGGCACCCTGAAGATTTGAGCTAAAAAATGAAATGGATGCCTCCAAATTGTGATCATTTAGTTGCGTGAGTACTGCAGCATATGAAGAGTCGGATGCGATAGTATATAATGTAAAATGATTAGAGAAATTTGGAGTATTTAAGGAAGGGGCGTTGATTATGGATTGCTTGATCAAATCAAAAGCTTCTTTTTCTAGCGATCCCCACTTAAAGACTGAATTTTTCTTAATCATTTTTTGGAGTGGCAAAATAATTTGAGAGAAATCTGGAACAAATCTTTTAACAAAATTAATCTGGCCTAGAAATGACTGCATTGATTTCTTATTGTGAGGGAATGGGATTTCAGAAATTTCTTTGATCTGATCAGGATCAATATAAATTCCATCTCGAGACACAATAAAACCCAAGAGTTTACCTTGATCAAGAGCGAAGAATGACTTTTTAGGGTTAAGAGAAATACCATATCTTTTACAGCGTTGAAAGATTTGGTTCAAGTCATGTAAATGATTAGGCCTCTCTTTAGAGAATACAGTTATATCGTCTAGATAGACGACTACTGTTCTATTAATCAATCCCCTAAAAGCTGTATCCATAGCTCTTTGGAATGTCACTCCTGCATTTATAAGTCCAAAAGGCAATTTTTGATATGCATATGTTCCCCATTTTGTTCTAAATGTAGTTTTAAGCTAGTCATCACGATGAACCAAGACTTGGTTGTATCCTGAAAAACCGTCTAGAAAGGACATCAATTCAGAACCTGCCACGGATTGAAGTATTTGCTCCATAGTAGGCAATGAGAAATTGTCTTTCAAGCTTGCTCTGTTCAAGTTTCTGAAATCAATACAAATTCGAATGTCACCATTTTTCTTCCTGACTGGTACCATATTAGAGACCCAGTTTGAATGTCGGACTGGAAAGATAATCTTGGCTTTCAGGAGTTTGTTAAGCTCTGACTTTATCTCACTTTCTAAGTTTGGGTGTATTTTTCTTAACTTCTGCTGAATCTGTTTCTGATCGGGAAGCATCGGAATGATATGTTGGATAATAGATGTATCATAAGTCTTCAAGTCATCATATTTCCAAGCAAAAACTTGTTTATTTTTTCTTAACAGTTTAATGAATGCCTCTTTCTCTTCTACAGAAAGTCCTAATCCTAAATTCACATTTTGAGGAGCTTGCTCAGTGCCCAAATTTATCAATTCAAACCTTAGGGTAGAGCTTTGGATCTTTGTATTAGTTACAGGTTTATACTGTCTTTAATATCATAAAGATCTTCTAGCTTTACCACAGGCTTAGGAATTGCGTTTTCCTGAGGTGTTTCCTTTATTTGGGAGTCATGCTCATCTTCTTCAATGATTCGATTGTCATAAGACTTCACAAAAGTTAAGAATTGTAAAATATCATCATCATGGTTGAATACTCTCCAATTAGTCACATTATCAGGAATTGAAGGCCTAAAAATCAATTCTACGGAAAATCTATTAGGGCTGTAGTCTTCAGAAGGTAGAAGCCTGGAGGCTACATTGGCTAGTAGGTCAGCTGCCGAATTCTGGGACCGAGGAATGGAGGAAAGGTTAAATGCTAAAAAATGTGAGGTAAGGTCTTGCACTAGCGATTGATAATGCTTGAGGTGATTGGAAAGGCAATGAATTTCATTCCTAACCTGTTTAACAATAATTTCAGAATCGCCGAATACTTTTAGATATTGCACTTTAAGGCCGGTTTCTTTATATAATCCCTGAACTAAAGCTTCATATTCGGCTGTGTTGTTAGTGCACTCAAATTCTAATCTACAAGACAACATTGTCTTTTCCCCATGTGGACTAACCAAGACGCATCTTGCTCCTGAGCCTTCACTAGACTTGGAGCCATCAAAATACAAAGACCAAAATAAAGGAGTATTAACAATCATATTTATAGTTTTCTCATCATTATTGAAACACCTAGACTTATCTGTTTGTGAAAAAATTTCAATCTAAGATGAAAAATGATTGACTGAGAAAGGGGAGGGTTGGGCAACAAAGTTGCCAAAGAACGACTCTGATGAATAATTTCCCAAAATGTTGTTGTTGAATGCTACGGGGTGGTTTTCTTGTTCAAAATCAGTAACTGTATGGGTCATATGCTTTTCTCGATCAATCCTTATTTGATTTGGCTTACCCTTATAGAGAAGCCACATGTGTGACCAATCAGTGCAAATATACCCATGCAATTTTTCGGACCAATCCCTACTCAAAATTAAACCGTAAAACTCAGGTATATTAGTTATTAGAATGTCAATCCTTTGTACTATTCTGGGATCAGCAGACAACCTGATAGTTACGGAATTAATCTCTCTGACAACCTGCACTTTGGTCCTGTCCAACTGTACAATATGGATGGTATACTTCTGGGGTTCTATGTTCAATTTAGAACAAACTGAAGCTGGCATTATGTTAGATGATGCCCCTGAGTCAATTAAATAGTTGTGCAGGTTTCTGTTATAGATCTCATAAGTCAGAAGGAAGGGTGGAGTATGAGAACTTGATCTGTCTCCAATCATAACTAAATCGGTAGCTTCAACCATACCTGGAGGAGGTTGGCCTGAATCATTAGCAGCTTTTGAACTAGGAAGCAGTGTAGAGGGAACAACATTCAATTCCTTAAGAAGTGATTTTTGCTGATGCTTTATCTTACTAAGTTCAAACATGGTTATGTTTGCCTTAGTTTTCTTCATGTCATCAACAATGTTGTATTCCATTGAATCGGATACCACTAATGTTTTAGATGTTGAAGGAGAATTAGAAGTTGAAGGCTGGTTTTGGGGAACTACTACAGGTGATTTCTTTGGAGGTACTTTTTCCTTTGTTTTGGCAGCACCTGCACTCCTTTTCTTTGAAGTTTCCTGGATAGGTTCAGAAGTACTTTTACTTCTAGTGGTGATTGGGAAGGCTTCTTCTTCATTATCGGTATTAGAATTGGGGAGTATAAAATCCCACATTCCATGGCATTCAGCTACTTCTTATTCATCGTCAGTTGGTGAGGTTGTCTCTTCTTCCTCCTCCTCTTGCTCTGAATCTGCGTTAGATATGACATTGGGTGGCTTTGTTTCAGTTTTCTTATAAGTCCTAAATGGTCTTTTGTTTGAAGTTTCGGCCACCTGTTTCTTTATGTCAATCATTTCGTTAGACAAAGTTTTCAGGACCTTTTGCAAACCTTCCATGTCATATGGGTCTTTTGGGCTTTTCTTCTAGGAGTCTTCTTTGAAAGAGACTTTTTTAGCTTTTTTGTCTTCCAAGGCAGCTTTCTTTTCTACGGCATTGATGCGTTTTTCCAGAGCAAGTGCTTCTTTCATATTTTCGGCTAAGGTAGGTTTCCCAGCCCTATCTACAAAAATGGCTATATTGGCAGGTAGGGCAGTGATATACCATTCGCTTCAAATTTGTTCACTTGGTTTGGAGGCTATAGGGATTTTGTTCAGGATTTTATTGAAGCAAGCATTAAATTCCTTAATTGGTTCCCTATGCTCTATTCTTAGGTTGGAGAGATCGTTTATTAAAGTAGCCAAAGACCTATCATCTCAATATTTGGTAAGAAACTGCTCTTGGCAGGTGTTCCAACTGGTAATGGAACCAGAGGGTAAAGAGAAATACCAGGATCCTACTAATCCTTGCAAAGTGTAAGGGAAAAGTCTAACAACAACATCTTGTTCTGTTACCCCTTTCAAGTTGACTGCCAACATGAAAGTATTAATGTGCTCCTCGGCCTAGGTTCCATCTTCTGGATTAAACTTGGGGAGCCATTTTTCCGAATAATCTGGTAATGGATGCAATGGTGCAGGCATATGGACTGCACCCGGTCTGGTCCATGGATCTACCATTGTAATAGTACCGGTGGTTGGTATTACCGTTGGGATTCCAGATGTATGGGAAGGAACTAATATCGAGGAGTGAGCAGATTGAGATGTTGAGGCTTCTATTCCCTGGTGTACAACAATATGTAATGGAGGAGTGGATGGTTGACTTTGCAGATGGGGAGATGAAATGGATGATGTGGATGAAAGTTCTACACTATCAGATCCTTCAGTATATTTCTTGGCTTTTTTCCTTTTGGGTAAAGGGAACTCAGTGGGTTCAATACCAAGCTTTTCACTTTGAAGTCTGGTAAGTGGATGAGATAGAT
>APFE030601777.1:0-19355 GCA_000404065.3 Pinus taeda | reverse complement strand
CAAGTTAAATAGACAGAGCAGAGACTCTAACGGCTATAAAAACGGCTATAATTGACCCTAGGACCAAGGTAACAAATTATAATAATAAATTTGAAATTTTTATTATTTTATAATATATTATTATATTTCTAGAAATAAGTAAAATTAGTATCCACACTCATATATTTGAATAAAAATCTTTATGTTATTAATAAATTAATACTAATAGAGGCCTTTCATATTCCTAAAAAATAGGATGTTAGGAGTAAATGAATAAATATATAATACTAATGGTCATAGGTTCGTCAATTAATAACTAACTATATGTGTAAATTATTATTAAAAGTATGTTAATTCGTTAGTAAAATTATAATTCTTACCTTTTATGTCATATCATATTATATTTGTTTATAAGGTTATTAAATAAATAAATAATTAATATTCTCTTTTTACGAGGTTGAATTTGACCCTAGGACTTAGGTAACAAAATAAATTTAATATTTTTATTATTGATATTATTTTATTAGGTAAACGAAATAAATTTAATATTTTTATTATTGATGTTATTTTATTAGTATTACAAGTAATATATTTCAATAGATATTTTTATGTTATTAATAAATTACTCCTAACGGAGACCTTGAATTCTATTCATATTCATAACCAGGATGTTAGGAGTAAATGAATAAATATATAATTCTAATGATCATATTAATAACTAACTAAATATATGAAAGATTGTTAGAGGAATGATAATTATAATTCTATGTAATATCATATTTTATATGTTTATAAGGTTATTAAATACTCAATTAATAATATCTTCTTACAAGGTTGGATTGATAAGAAAGGGTGAGTGCCTACTAAATAATTTATTAGGTTTACTGAGATTCTATATATATATATATATAAATGTAAATAATTCATTATATATATACAAATTTAGAGATAGCAAGATATTAGGAAAAGCTAAAAAGGAGCTGAAAATAAAAGTGTTAAAAGAGGATTAATCACACAAATAAATAGAATAACATTAACATAATATACCTATACTTAATATAATGACCACAGAAACTAAAAAAAGGACAAGCAAGGGACACATATCAGCCCTTATCAAAAGGAAAATCCTATTTCTACAAGAGGACCGAACGTTAAAAAATAAAAATCGGAGGAACATAAGACGAAACCAACTCGGAGAACGAAACCGGATGAACCGAAGGGGGAAGGAAGAAACCCTAAGAGGATAGGGCAGGGATCCAACTCCTGCTAACCCTCCACCCGTCATCGCGATTAAGATTAATGGGTCTTCGCTCAATTTCAATAGCTTCCCTTAACTTACGATGATGGAACCGATCCACCCTGGCAATGACTTTGGCCTCCTCGATGCAGACTTGATGCTTAGTCTTATCCACATGCTCTGCTAAGGCAGAGGACTTTGTTCTACCATGCCTCAGGTCTGCTGCATGTTCGCAAATTCTCTGCTGGATGGAGCGCCCTGTTTCTCCTATATAGGGCGTCCCACAGGAGCAAGGAATCAGATAAACACCCTTCAAGTCCTTGGGGTTGACAGGATCCTTCACCGATCGTAATGAATTACGAATGGTTTTTAGGGTCCTGAAGGTAGAGGGAATGTCAAACTTTCTGAGGATCCGAGCAATCTTGTCCGTGGTTCCTTGGATGTAGGAAAGATGAACGCCTGGATGGCGTTCCTTGGGCTCTTTCTTAATCAACGCATTTTTGGAGGCTCTAAGGAAAGCCTTCCGCCCAAGCTGCCTACTATATCCGTTTTCCACAAAGACATCAAGGAGGTGGGATCTCTCTCCATCCAGGCTCTCTTTATCTGAGATCCTGAGGGCACGCGTAGCTAGGGTGTTAAGGACACCCATCTTCTGAGCTGGGAAATGATGGGAATCGGCATGAAGATATTGCTCTGTGTGCGTTTTCTTTCTGTACACTGTGTGGGAGAGAGAGCCGTCCTTCTTTCTAGAAATAAGAATATCCAGGAAAGGGAGGCTACCATTGACCTCTTTTTCCATGGTGAACTTAATAGCTGAGGACTGGCCATTGAGGTGATCTAAGAAACGATTCAGCTCTTCATGGCCATGGGACCAGATGACATTAGTGTCATCTACATACCTTTTCCAAAGCTTAGGAGGGAGACGAGCTGAGGCAAGAGCCTTGGCTTCAAAATCTTCCATAAATAGATTCGCCACGATCGGGGAGAGGGGGGAACCCATTGCAACCCCACAGGTCTGCTCGTAGAACTCACCCTCAAAACAAAAGAACGTGGAAGTGAGACATACCTCTACCAAATGAGCGGTATCTGGATCAGTTAGGTGGTAGATCACTTCCATGGCCTCTCTTATAGGAATGCTCGTGTACAGGGAGACCACATCAAAGCTGACAAGAATGTCCTCAGGGTCTAGCTTAATATCCTCGAGAACCCTGATGAAGGATGCAGAATCCTTTACGAAGGAATCGGTGCGGCCAACCAAGGGCTTAAGCTTAAGAGCCAGAAACTTGGCTAGAAGGTAGGTCGGACCCCCGATGGTGTTGACTATAGGCCTCAGAGGGACCCCTTCCTTGTGGATTTTAGGCACCCCATAGATCCTAGGAGCGATGGGATTGCTCTCCACGAGCTTTCGGGACAGGGCACCCACCGAGCTACTAGACTTGATGGCGTGAGCCACTGCTTTGGAGATTTTCTTCAGGGGGTTCTTGGCAAGTTTTTTGTAACTGCCACTGTTGTGAAGATGATCTAACATCTTCTTACGGTAATCATCTCTGTCCAGGATGACCGTAGCCCCCCCTTTGTCCGCCTTAAGGACCACAATGCTTTCATTCTGATTTAAGGACCTTAGGGCAATGAGCTCTTCCTTACTGAGGTTCCTAAGAGGGGGTTTAGCCTTCCTAAGAACCACAACACAGTCTTTCCTGATGGTGTCCTTAATGTTATCAGGCAGATCTCTGATTCCATACTCCACGTCGCAAATAATATCATCAACTGGGATTTTTCTAGGGGCAAGGGCAAAGTTTAATCCCTTGCTTAAAAGACTAAAAACAGACGGGGAGAAGGAGGAGCTGGAGAGGTTAACCACCTTATTATTCCGAGAAGATGAGGGAAGAGAGACCTTTCTGCTGAGGTTCTCTTTCTCGCCCTTAATGCCGGGACCTTCATTGCCAACTAGACATACAATATTCTTAATAGAATCCCCTATGCTAACATTATTGATAAAACTATTAAAATTGCGATACGCACTATTGCTATCATCAAGATTGTTAATACTATTATTAGGTAAAGTGTTATCATTGACCCTCTTGTTGATGATGTTGTTATATAACTCTATATCCTTAGTATAGTCTAGATTATTAATTTTGTTATTATGAATGATATCATAGTTTTTATTAGAACTTATGTTAAAGCCTTTATTGAAATCCCTATTATTATTATTGTTTAGATTATCTGTTTGATCTCTATTGCCATTTATATTATTATTAGATGCGTTAACATTATTAATATCGATAACTACGTTAATATCTAAGCGGTTCTTATTCGAGGTCACCGGGCTTTTATTGTTATTTAGCATATTTTTCTTAATACTTACATACTTATTACCTGCATCATTAATACTATTAAGGGATGAGATAACCGCGCTATCAATACCAGAAACGAAGTCCGGATTTAAACTTACCAAACCATTGTGGATACCGGACACTTGACTTACCGTGCGCTCCTCCTCCGGGCTTTCTGCTGAGATGCCGCTGCACACACGCTGCAGACTGCTCCCGGTACCTATGAGATTCATCGAATCCTTCTCACAGGGAGAACGATTCTGTCCAGCGCAGTCATCATCATTCTTCACGCTACTTCCCACCAGTGAGAACACCTCGGATGGTGAGAAATCTCTGCGATTTTCCGCTGATAACGAGGACCGCGCGAAAGATAATTCTTCTTCATACCTATAACAGGGATTATCACTGCATATGACTGCCGAGACAACACCGCTACTGCTGCCTGAACTGTCTTTACCCTCTCTACGGACTACCTTGATCTCATTCTGCTCGCTAGGATGCTGCGCCTAAATAGTTAAGCAGAGCGATTGAAGCGAAATTACCACACTTTAAACATCTATATCATTTTCATACACATGATTAAAAGCAAAGGCACATCACTAAACATCCAATAGTGGAATGAATAAGATCTACTGTTATAGCGCATGCATATAATCAACGATAGCAAAAATAATTACATAACAATTCATATAAACGAAATGAATTCAGACATAGATAAAAATACCATATGAGCTGCGTGACACTCCCAGATATGAATCGCTATTTGCAGTTCTTCCTTTAACGCAAAAACATTCTCAATCAACGACAATAGTGCACAATTGCATAAAGAAGCTTCCTCATTAAATTAAGAACAACTGGTCAAGTTTCATAAAAGAATATTGACTGAAGCACAGTAGTGCAAACTTCAGTCTATTAAGTCTCTTACAAAATTTTACGACCCTTTCTAAAAACATGAAAGGGTCTATAAATACAATACTAATTTAAATATCTACTAAACAGAAATGCTACTAAATTGATATCAATAACTCTTGATCCTATTTTGGCTAGAGATCTGGCAAGCTGGAAGGTGATTCATCAAGTCGGCTACTTTCCTTTGAATCTGAGCTGATTTATTGCAAGCATTGGCTCAACTTCCGGAGGTTTGTTGAGGCGCGAACTGAGCTGGGCAGAATAGGTGGCATCCTGAATATCGGGAATTATACACCCGATTGCATCTGTTAAACACTTAAGGGTGGCTCTTTGTGTAAACACTTAAGGGTGGCTCTTTGTGTATGTGGCTTAATTAGGAAGAGTCAATATGCATCCAAGCTTAAACTGTTAATCCCGATGATTAATCTTCCCTTTTCTTCTAACTCAGGATAACATGATTGCTCCAATGTATTTTTTGTTGTCATCTTTCCTGGTGTACATTGGGAAATCATATTTGCCAAGTAGAGAGTGTTGTTGACTAAATCAACTAGATTGCTAGAAGTTGATTTACATATTGAAGCCGCTCTCTCTGCTTTCATCACCTGAGTGCACCATTCTGTGAAAAGTATATCCTTATATGTTTCAAGTATCCTGGGCAAATTTGCTGCTTTTCCCTGATCAGAATCTTGCCAGTCAAGATATGTAGTAATGGCCCCTTCGGCTTGATCTAATTCATTCCTGGCCTCCTCTACTTTCTGATTTCTAGACGTAGTTAACTCGCACAGTGGCTCAGCTTGAGCAATCTGTTGACACAAGAGACTAACCTGAGATATTAACGCATTTTTTATCAATGATGCTTGTTTTTTGAACTCTGCCACTTGCGAAGCACCTTTCATTTTTTCTAGCTGCGATGACATTTGAGCGATTTGCTCATCTTTGGTTTTCATCATTTGTTCATTTGCTGTTCTCAATTGTGCCAATGCCTCCGTCAATTCTTTCTGTTTCTGGATCGCACTTTGGTCGATCCTTTGCTTTTCTGCTTGCAATTTCTGGGTTAATTGATTGCTCATTTGCTGTTGTGCCAGCAACTGCTCCTCTGCTTGCGCTGCCTTCTGCTTTGTCTCAGCCAATTCCGCCTGTAATGCAGAGATTTCTTGGTCCTTATTCTTCAATAGAAGGCTTACCTCCGATGCTTTGTCGATTGTTGCTTCCGAATAGGCTCCACCATACCGTGACAACTTTGTTAGGTCATTGGAGGGGTCCAATTTCTCCTTCCATACTACATTACCCGTGACTGTTTGCTCCGAAAAGATAGAAGGTTGATCAATCCTTCGTCTTTTCCTTGATCGCTTTACAACTGCTCTATGCCTCGGGCTGTAGAGAACATCCAATGGAGGAATATCTTCTACCTGCAGAATGATTTGATCGGCGGGGTCTTTTGGAATTATCTTAAAATCCTTAGAACTGGGTGGGCCGCTGGTTCCACTTAGAACTTGAGGTGAAGTAACATCTTGCATGTCATTAATCTTAGAAGCGTCTGTATCTTTTGAGCCTTCTAATCCACTGATGATGGAATGAAACTGCTGCCATTCCTGGAGCAATTTAGGGTCTGTGTTAGTGTCCACATTGGCATCAGTGGTGGTCTGTTTCCCTTTCTCAGTTTGAGACTCCTTCTGTACTTGTTCCTGCTCTTTCCTCTTATGCTCCTCTTGTTCCCTCTGTTGTCTATCCTCATGCACTTTCTTTAGCTATTCTTCCTGCTCCTTCCTATGCTTTCCCTCTTGTTCTTTCCTCTGATTTTTCTCCTGCTCCTTATTATGATCTTTTGTTATGGCAGGAGGTTCCTTTAACTGTTGCTGACCAGACTCGCTTGACGATGTCGTTGGGGACGTTGCTAGTCAATCTAGAGGCAGAGTTTGCAACCTCTGTTCTCTAAGTTTATTGAACTATGTCAACCCTTCATCATTATATTTCATCCTAGCGAGTTCTTTAGCTTGAACTATGGTTTCAATTGAAGTGAACAGGTCATCAAATATATCTTCCTGATGCTCAAACTTTGTCAATTTGGCCTGTTCTAATGCGGCATAGGCAACTTGCTTTGGATCAAATGCCCTGTTTGGGATTGTGGCCAGAGTTAAAGATTGAATCTTTGTGGCTTCCTTTTCTGCATGTTTGATATCATGCAGCGTATAGACACCACACCTCAAGGGAAAAGAGGGCCAGCCTCTTTTCTTTTCTCTTTTGAGAGTCTGGGTAGTACTTTCAGCCATAATCTGATACGCGATTTCCCTTGCTAGCAGCTTATCTGGAATATATAAAGGGAGAACATGTGGGTTGGCTTGGCTGCCGTATACTCTGATATAGGTAAATTTATCTTCTCCAACCCAACTTGCCACTGCTGGTAAATCAAAGCAAGCTTGATAGGAAATCTTCGGAATGGGTTTATCAAAAATGGAATAGTAAATGGGCACCATAAGGCCATTGCAGATTTGATACAGGTGGTGTTTGTAAGAAGACTTCCACAATTTTTGGTGATATATATGAATGGGTGAGGGGTCCTGTGCAGTCCACCTCCAACCGAGGACAAGAAATTCGGAATTGAAACATAATGTGTCTAAGATATATGCACTATAATAAAATGGGGGAATTACCCTTTCAGTGACCACAATCTTATTTCTAAAATCACAAACAGCTACTGCTAGTTTATCCGAGAGAATAGTAGCCCAATCCATAATTATACTGTTTACTGCTGCCGCCATAAGAGGAACCATTTCTATGGTAAAACTAGCAGATTCATGCAATCCCCATAGCCTACACATCATTATCCCCACATAACTATAAGGAGAAGCCAAAGAACCAACCGAGGACTTACCGGAAGATTCGTGTTTGTGCTTGTTCGGATTTTGTCTGCAATCCTTGATGGGTTCGGATTCAATTTCATTTTCACTTGCAAACTTCTCCAGGAAGTCCTTGTTATATATTTTCTCTGGCTCGAGGAAATGATACATTTGCCTTAGGTCATCTGCCTTGAATGATCCGAAAATCCTCCCATCTCTGGTGCTGAAAGTTCTGTCCAAGATTGGGATTTCTTCAATCGCCCATCGCACAACGTCTGTGTATGGGAGAATTTTCTCCCTGGGTGCTATTCTGTGAAGGAAAGAGTCGTCTAAATCTTTGAGAGTACAATCAGACTTCCATAGTAAATACACGCTAGCTTTTGTTACCATCTTCTGTGGTTTCTCGGCTTCAATTAGGTCGTAAGTGCCTTGCCAAGTAACTCTGGTGAGACCCGTGCATGTAGTATCAGATATTAGGCCCTTCTTCTTGTTTACAGCAGCTTGTCCTGCAACTGGTGGAGCAGAAGCACCCACAGTCTTCTTGGATTTCTTTCCCATCTTGCTCAAACTTCTGTCTATGGATGAATTCTGCACAGAGAGGCAATTACGCGTAATACAGAGAGATAACAATGAAAACTTGCAGGTGATGATATCATATGAATAGGTGCGTAATAAGGTATTTAGCCTTTAAAATGGGCGCGAACATAATCCATAGAAAGATTTTAAGACATGATCCCATTAATTGGCCATATAAAAACCTGCCATCCTTTAAATTCCCATTAAATCGTTATTCGGGTGAATAATTCCCGTAAGCATGCAATTGACGTTTGGCGGCTGAGCGCAAGTGATCAAGCTTTACATATGAATGAATTGTGCTATCCCATCACTTAACGGCTTTTTATTGAAAACTGCGCTTTATCACATCGCATCGGGTGTATGACCAGTGCGCCTTAAGGATGTGTATTGGATACCGCCGATCGCCGAATGCGATATCGCATCGGTGAAAAGCTCTGAGCGCATCAAGACTTAAGTGAAAATAAACCGCCGATCGCCGAACGCCGATTGTGCATCGCATCGGGGCTAATGGCATAGGGTGCTTTGAGATGTGCATTGGATATTGCCGATCGCCGATTGCGATATCGCATCAGCGTAAGGCTTTGTGCCACTTATATATATTTCTTATGTCATTGCGATATGCGGTCTTGCGATTGCTTTATCGCAATGACCAAGATTCACTTTATTTCTTTAAATGGGTTTGTTCAAAAGGGTTTTATAAAATTCATTCATTTGATTATCGGACTTTTCGAACAATAAAAGTATTGATATCAATTTTACTTTAAAGGGACCCATTTCATAGGTTGATGTTTTATGAATAAAAATGATATGAAAGGGGGGGTTGTTTGCAGAGCACAACAAAGCCTCAAGCAAACCAATCTATTTCTAATTGTTCTAAAATCTACAAAGAGTACAGAAGTGCAACATCAGTAGAAGATATCAAAATGCAAGTAAAGATAAATTTCGATCCATCCATTCATCAAAACCTCCTCTGAGGGTACAAAAGTGCATGTTCTAAGGATAATTTTTTGACAAATATCCAGACCCTTCTCTAAATGCATGAGAAGGGTTAAAATACTACTTCCTAAATCTAATAATAGTGTTTTTACAAAATTGTAGGATACGGCTCTCAAATGACCGCCCTTTTTCTAATCTAAACAAAAAGAAACAACAAACTACTAAAAATAAGTTATTTCCGGATCTGGTCTTTGAAATTGCAAGTTTTCAGCATGGATTTGAGAAGAGTCAATTGGCTGACTTCTGCGTTGAGCTGGGCTGCGAAAACGGAATCTATGAGAGCTGGCACTACTTTCTCTACTGAGTTTGTGATGCATTTCACAGTCATCCATTGACTGTGTGGCTTAACTAAGTATGCCCAATAGCACTCCCAATTCAACCTGTTTAGAGATTGGATCGCCTTTCCCTTTTCCTGCGCTCTCTCTTTCCATTTTGCCTCTATCTGTGACTTGTTTGGTAGGTATACCAGGGTGGTTTCTGTGATTAAGTTGGCTCTGTGTAAGTTTTCATTTACACAGTCTATAAGAACACTAGCTTGTGTCACCGCTGCTTCTGCCGCCTGTTCTTCCTTCTTGATTTGATCATCCCATTTGTTGAAGAGAAATTCTTTATGGCTTTTGTTTATTGTGGGTGCATTTGCTCTCTTCGCTTCCTCTCCATTCTACCAAGCTATATACTATGTCACTCGTCTGTCGACCTGGTCGTAGTCACTTCGCAGGTCTGTCACTTGATTGGTGAGTTTGTCGCTCAGCTCGCAATAGTGACTCCACTGCGATATTTTTCATCCCAACTCTTCCTGTTGCTACAGAAATTTCTCATTTAAACTAGTAGACTCTGAAACGAATTCGGAAAGCTTGGGCTCGTCCTTATGTATTTCTTGTAAAGCTTGCAACTGCTCTCCTTTTTCGTCCAGGCTTTTCTGATAGCTTATTTGCATTTGCTGAAAATCTTCTTGTAGTTTCTCGAGTTGTTTGGACGCTTCATTGCTGGCATTGGCCTGTTGTAGCTGTTGTTGCAGTAGCTGTATATGGTTTTCTTGCTCCCTTAATAGTTGCTGAACTTCATACGCCTTGTCGATAGCCGCAGAAGCGTATGCTCCTGAAATTTGAGACAATTTCGTGAGATTTTCCATAGGGTTGTTGTTAGGGTATTTCCATAAGACGTCTAACTGTTCGGCATTCTGTGACAGCGTATTCTCCAGCTTTCTCTTCTTTCTTTGTCTCCTCACCACTACTTTATGTTGAGGACTATAGAACACGTCCAGTGGGGGAATTTCCTCTACACTAAGTAGGAGTTCAGGAGGCGGAGCGATTTGACTGTGTTATGCTTCTAAGACACTACCGACCACGGTTGTAACCATTTCCTATGTTACTTGCGCATTGCTTACAGGCGTTCTTGGGATTTTCCCTTCCGGGCTGATTAGCTTGTCGAAGTTTTCCCACTCTTTATCGAGCTGTGTCGTGACGGGCGATGATGTAGTGATAGGAGGAGGGACATTTCTTGATGAGGAAGCAATAACTTGCAGTTGCGACAGCGGGGAATTTAAATAATTGTAGGGACGTCACATTCCCTACTTCAACAAAAGCATGTCCCACATCAAATAATGAGAAGGCCCCACAAGCTACAGGAAACTGAGGCCATATGGCCTTCTTCTTGTCTTTTAACTCTTTGGTTAGGCCGCCTTCCGAGCAAGTCTGATAGGTAATTTTCCTAGCCAAAAGCTTGTCGTGGACATACAGAGGTAGGAAATATGGAGGTACAGTGCTCCCAAACACTCTGATATAAGTGAACCATTCTTCCCCGAACCATCTTGCAATGGGGGTGATGTCTATTTGCGCTTTACGAGAGAACCTCGGGGGTTCTTCACCATATATCATCCTATATAGGGGTAAAATGAGCCCATGGAAAATCTGATAGAAGTGAGGGGAAAAATGTGAATCCCATAGTACTTTGTGGTAAACATGAATAGGCGACGGGTCTTGGGTAGTCCATTTCCAACCCATAGTTGGAAATTTAGATACATAGCAAATAGAATCCATAATGTAAGCAGATAGATAAAATGGAGGATAGACCCTTTGTGACGAGGATCTCTTAGAATGGTAATTCATGATAGTAGTGAACAAATTATCAGAACATATTTTGGCCCAATCCACGAGATCGGCATTTGTGGCAGCTTCTATGAGTGGTAACCATTCAGCTGTAAATTTATTTTTCGTCTGGCATCCCAAACAGCCTGCAGAGCATGGCTGCAGCAAAACAATATGGAGAGGTGAGAGAACTTGTGCTATACTTACCATTTTTATCCTTTTTTAGTGGCTCCTCTCTTTTGGTCCATTCTTTAGTGGTTTCTGCCAGGTTTGGGTTCTCTGCTGCAACTTTTTGGATAAATTGCGTGTTGTAGGTCGTCTGAGGCTCTGGAAGATGATACATAAGCTTTAAGTCTTGGGCAGCGAATGATCCTATGAGCCCATGCCCCAGATACTTGAATTGTCTTCCTTGTAACTCTGCATTGTCAAGTATCCATTTGATCATATTTGTATACGGCAATATCTTGGGTCTAGCTGTTATTCGATGGAGAAATGAACAGGCTAGCTCTTCTAAGGATGCCTCGGAAGAGTTTGGCGATCCCACGGCGCTATCGGCCTTCATTACTATGGGGTTTTCCTCCTCCAGCAACCTATACATTCCTTCCCAGGTTGAAATTCATGTGTCCCTATTGCATTCAGTGTTTGTGTACAAGGGCGCCATCTCTTTTGCCTTTTCCTTTGCCTCGGAGCCTTGGGCATCATTCTTCTTTCCCATTTTCTTCTTCATTAGGGTTTTGAATGTTCTTGTCTCCTAGTTCCTGCAGATTACAAGCGAGGTGGAAATGACTAATTGAGAAAGATGATGGGAGAGTTTTAAATGCAACCGATATACTAAATATGCCACCTTACATGAAACAATTCTTCAGCAAAGCGCGCGTCTTTATTTCATTAAATAGCTGACAACTAACCCTCTTACCATCATTAAAAGCACATGATTTGAAGTCAGATTATGGTAAGTGGTCCATATTTGAACGGCGTGCCTGAAAGATTTGCGGTTAAATGATTCATGATTCGCTTTATGCTCTATCGAAGATCGTGCCATCGCAAGGCGCGCTTATTGCAAATCGCCAGATCGTAGAATGTGTCATCGCGGTGATCACAATATCGCAGGTCGCAATGTCACGGGTTGCAGGAGTTTGATGTTTGTTAAGTATTGCCATTTCATTTCTGCGATGTGCGGTCATTGCGATCGGCGTTATCGCAGATCGGGAGATTTTGAGGTTTTTCCAAATGGACACTACTTATTGCGACGCGACGTTAGGCTTAATGTTGGGGGGCCTTGCACGTTAATGCAATTTCTTAAAGACCTTTTCCCCATCATAGACTTAGGTGAAAATATTTGAAAGGCTGTTTTTAAGCCTGCGATGGTATCTTTATTTTGAAGAAGGAAAATTTGATTTTTTCACAAAATTATAGTAGGGGTCCCCTATTCATTTAGTATTTTGGGTAAATGCTAAAAAAAAGGGGGGGTTGTTGCTGGCGACAACAATTGGCGATTCACTTGGGAGAAACAGTTATCTCTGACTTTCTTTTGACGTTTTTCAAACTTCTAAAAATAATAAAAAAAAATTCACAAACCTTAAACTTTATTATAGAAAGATAAAAATATTATACTTCAAACTATCAATGATATTTTGTTTCAACTCCTTTCCATTTACTTGTATTCTCAGCTTGTTCTTGCATTTACATCAGCCCTTACTTGGTCTTCAATAAAAATTAAGATAAAGTCTTCTCTATATAGCAGTCCTTTTCAAATATGCTTCTTTGTCGCAGGTAGAGCCTCTGCTGCCAGCAGGCGTCCATAGCCTCGACAGGGTTACCTATTAACTAGTAATGATCCTTTATCCTGCCTAAGAGTTTACAACTATTCAGAAAAAAACCCATTTTGACACTTTTCTTTTTTATTCTCTAAAGAACTATGCCTTGGTTTGATGGCCAAATTACGACACAGTCATTCACTAGATTTATACCTTTGTTGAACAAGCTGGCTCGTGATGAGACCCCCTGTCTTTTGATTGCAACAATCTTAAGTCGTTGCCCTGTTTTGATGGACATTTTTGGCAAAGTCAACAAGTTATAATATCTGTGATGATGATAAGTCGGCTCGTGATGAGACCTCTTATTCTTTGAGATATAGTGTTTTCATTGGATTGCTTCCCTGAATGCTGTGATTTCCTTTGGGAGGGAGGAAGTCAATTTTCTTTCCTTAAGAAAGTTCTGGATGACAATAATAACGCTTCTTTGGTAATCGATGTTTCTACAGGGACTCCTCATCTTGTCATTGATGCCTTTCATTGTACTGATGTAAAACAATTACTTCGCTGAGATTATTTTCTTCAGTTTTTGAAGTTGAAACTAATATCATATCTGGATCAAAGTTCTGTTGATAATAAAGACCAAGTTTCAAAGAAAAATATTTGTCATTCATAGAAGCAGAAGTTCAAAATCCTGATAGAGAAAAAGGTGCCTCTTCGTAAACGTCGAATGTTGTTTAACCAAAGCAAACTTTATTCATGGGAAAAACTTAACGAAGTGAGAGGCGGACATTCCCTCAGGTCGGGTAGACAATAGGGATTATCTTCTTTCCTCATATCGACTATCAACTACTCAAGCATAAACCTAACTACTTAACTAAACTACTCCTACTCCTACTCTAATTTTACACAAAAAATTGACTAGGTGAAATGATATTTCCAATGGAGCCACTTTCTCATTTTTACTCCTATACATATGCAGCTTTCCAGCGTTGGTGTTGAGAACGGAATTTTCTTTGGGATGTTAACGTTGGATACGGAATTAGAATGCATAATCCCAGTTGGAATTTTGTCTGAAATTTCTTTCTCGCAAAATATTCCTTCCCACTGAGTATCTATTGGATCATAAAAGTAAAGATGAATTTCTGTTGTATCTTGATGATCTTGTAATGAAGGAAGTTCCGTACTTCCTTGACATAGCTTAGCTTTCCGCAATGGAAGCTCGTCTTTTGGGTGCTATTTTATAAGGTGTTGGTTATACCAGAATAATCTATCAACAAACTGAAAATTTAAAACACAATCTGATTTTGTACAAGGTGAGTGTAAGTGGGAATAATAATAAAAAAAGTTTTTTGTACAAATAAAATTACAGTACGACTAGGATAAGTTTGTAAAATTTTGTTGTTCACAAGAACTGGCCAGGTCATGTGAAACAGAAGATAGACTATGATTATGAATATGCATGGGGGTTTCTTCAAGGTATGAGTCATAGATTGGGAGATCGTCTTGGTCAGCAAAATCAGGTGAATGATCTTTGGCCTCAAAATGAGGATTGAATGATATTTTTTCCAAATCAGAATATCTCTCATTTTTAGGGCTTTGATGAGTTACTTGAGATAAATCGATAGCATCGTCGTTGGCAAAGTAACCATCATAACTGATTTTACCAGTTTCCCTAGATTCTTCCTTTTTGTCATATAATTTCAGAGAAGGAAATTCAAGTGTTCCTTGCTTGGAAACAATTGAGGGATGTTCTATAGCTATCTCTTTATCTTGAAAATCTAACGATGACTTATTTTACTTATCGTCTATTTTTTTTGAAATATCTTTAATGTTGAGAGGGGAGAAGTTATCATCATTAAAAGCATCAGGGTAAAGAGAGAAGTGTGGTTCTGAAGCAACGTGTTTAAGATTATCATCATAGAAACATATCCATTCATCAGATTCAATATGGACATCGGGTTTCAGATCATACCTTTGTGTGCTGATACTTCCTGATAGAAAAATAGTTTGCTATTCTGACCTTGGCGTCTGCATCTGTTTATTTGCAACGAGGTCATCTGACTTCGTATCAAAGTCATCTCCTGGTTCCAAGGCAGGTTTCCCTCCATCGTCTTCGCTTTTGTCTTCTTGTGTTAGAGTATAGATAACTCCTAAGCTCTGAGGGCTTCTTTCATTATGAGCGATTTGCATATTGAAATTGGAATTCTCGTTTATATTAGAAAGAAAAGAGACAAAACTTGGACTAATTTCTGCTTGATCAGATATAGGAGGCAAGGAAGGTTCAACATAATCTAAAGATTCTTCATCTATGAGTTCAGTTTCTGTATCATATTTTAGACAATCAAATGAAATCGCATATTAAAATCTCTAATAGATTCATCGTTTTCTCTGAGATGATCAATTTCATTGTATACCTAGTCATAGTCATAACAATCAAATTCAAGAATAAAGATCTTGGCGAATTGATCCCAGCTGTGGATCGATGCAACTGGGAGGTTTCTGCACCATTTTCTAGCTTCCGCCGTGAGTGTAAGAGTAAAAATCCTACATAGAACGCCTTCATCAATTCTTGGAATATCATAACTTGAAATTATTTGAATAAATTGAAGGGCATGATTAAAAGCAGAAGAGTTATCCTTACCATTGAATTTTACTTGAGACAAGAGTCTTACCACTTCAAGTGGAGTGTTGGAAGAGGTAGGAACATGGATGCAACTCCAAATGGGAAGTCTGTGAGCGCCCATCCAGATTCAAATGTTACAATTTGAAGATCATTCCAACAGACACTATGTTCAGGCCCTCCTTCTAGCACCAAATATGTTGAAGCCCCGAAAATTGGGTCGACAACAAGGGGGATACCCACCCGATCCGGACCTTGGTTAGCAGCTCCTTATCCGTTTGGTATAGCGGGTCCGACTGGGGATAACGGGACCAGTTTCCCGATCTTGGGTGTGTGTGTGTGTATAGTGCTGAACTATGCTGATCTGAGAGTATTTTAAAGCTAATCTAAATCAGATTCTTTAACTTTACTCTATGCTATTGTATCTAATGAAAAACAACGAATCAAATATATTCTAACCCGGGATTGTATATCTTCCATTATGCGATCTAAAAAGATTTCGAATAATAACTGGTAATAAAGATCATTCAGCTATCATAAGAAAAGAAACCATTTGTGATAAACTACTTTGCATAAGAAGTTAGGAAAAACAGTTGTGAATAGCATATCACATAATAAGCCATTCATATGTCACACATAAAAAAGATGACTCCACCATACAAAAGTGCTAAATGATAACCCATATATTCAGGCAGTAACATATAAACAACTGAAACTGTAAATTACTTAAAGAGTATAAGCAGACATTGCCAAGAGATAAAAGTACCATTTATGACTAGTTCTACCCATAAGCCTCAAGCAAAACAATCTATTTCTACTTGTTCTAAAATCTACCAAGAGTACAGAAGTGCAACATCAGTAACAGATATCAAAATGCAAGTAAAGATAAATTTTGATCCATCCATTCATCAAAACCTCCTCTGAGGGTGCAGAAGTGCATGTTCTGAGGATACGTTTTTGACAAATCTTCGGACCCTTCTCTAAATGGATGAGAAGGGTTAAAATACTACTTCCTAAATCTAATAATAGTGTTTTTACAAAATTGTAGGATACGGCTCTCAAATGACCGCCCTTTTTCTAATCTAAACAAAAAGAAACAACAAACTACTAAAAATAAGTTATTTCCGGATCTGGTCTTTGAAATTGCAAGTGTTTAGCATGGATTTGAGAAGAGTCGGTTGGCCGACTTCTGCGCTGAGCTGGGCTGCGAAAACAGAATCTATGAGAGCTGGCACTACTTTCTCTGCTGAGTTTTTGATGCATTTCACAGTCATCCATTGACTCTATGGCTTAACAAAGTATGCCCAATAGCACTCCCAATTCAACCTATTCAGAGCTTCGATCGCCTTTCCCTTTTCCTGCGCTCTCTCTTTCCATTCTGCCTCTATCTGTGACTTGTTTGGTAGGTATCCCGGGGTGGTTTCTATGATTAAGTTGGCTCTGTGTAAATTTTCATTTACACAGTCTATAAGAACACTAGCCTGTGTCGCTGTTGCCTCTGCCGCCTGTTCTTCCTGCTTGATTTGATCGTCCCATTTGTTGAAGAGAAATTCTTTATGGCTTTCGTTTATTGTGGGTGCATTTTCTCTCTTCGCTTCCTCTCCATTCTGCCAAGCTATATACTCTGTCACTCGTCTGTCGCCCTGGTCGTAGTCACTTCGCAGTTCTATCACTTGATTGGTGAGTTTGTCGCTCAGCTCGCAATAGTGACTCCACTGTGATATTTTTCGTCCCAACTCTTCCTGTTGCTACAGAAGTTGCTCATTTGAACTAGTAGACTCTGAAACGAATTCGGAAAGCTTGGGCTCATCCTTATGTATTTCTTGTAAAGCTTGCAACTGCTCTCCTTTTTCATCTAGGCTTTTCTGATAGCTTATCTGCATTTGATGAAAATCTTCTTGTAGTTTCTTGAGTTGTTTGGACGCTTCATTGCTGGCATTGGCCTGTTGCAGCTGTTGTTGCAGTAGCTGTATATGGTTTTCTTGCTCCTTTAATAGTTTCTGAACTTCAAACGCCTTGTCGATAGTCGCAGAAGCGTATGCTCCTGCAATTTGAGACAATTTCGTGAGATTTTCCGTAGGGTTGTTGTTAGGGTCTTTCCATAAGACGTCTAACTGTTCGGCGTTCTATGACAGCATATTCTCCAACTTTCTCTTCTTTCTTTGTCTCCTCGCCACTGCTTTATGTTGAGGACTATAGAACACGTCCAGTGGGGGAATTTCCTCTACACTAAGTAGGAGTTCAGGAGGCGGAGTGATTTGACTGTGTTCTGCTTTTGAGACACTACCGACCACGGTTGAAACCATTTCCTATGTTACTTGCGCATTGCTTACAGGCATTCTTGGGATTTTCCCTTCCAGGCTGATTAGATCGTTGAAGTTTTCCCACTGTTTATCGAGCTGCGTCGTGATGAGCGACGATATAGTTGATGAGCCCCAATTTTGGTACAATTCGGGCTCATTTTGGCCTGCTTTACTTGCTCAAACCATTCATCTTTATTTGCTTATGCATGCATTTCTTAGTTATTTCGTGTTGTTTGTAGGAGGAAGGTTAGACACTTTATCCACGTGACTAATGCATTGTGATTCCAGGTTTTGGCATGGAAAAAGGGGAACAAAAGACAACGTAGCAGGAGTAAGGAGACATAAGGTGGCACTGTTGATTTTGTGGAAGGATGTCCACAGTACTGGGACATTCCTCGTGACTCCCACCGAGAACTCCGAGCTCCAATCAATCTCCCCTCTGAGCCTCAGAAGTAACCAGCTGTCCTACAGGAACAGCAGTCATCAACTGTTGACTGCCTCACAAATCCGCAGTTTAACTTCAGTGGACAGCCGAGCTCCTAGAATCAAGGCTACTTAGCGGATCATCATCTTTTTTGTATAAATATGGAGGTCGTAGCCTTAGATAGGTTGTTGAATCTTTTGGGGTTATCTTATCATTTTGGAATCAGTCCAGTTTGTTTTCCTTTTTGCTGTAAGCCAGTTTGGCATGACACTGAATCATGAATAAAGAGGACAGTTTGTGATCTATTCCTGAGTTTCATTAGGAGACTATAGCTCTCAGGTTAGGGCCCAACCTGAGAGCCATAGATCCCCTCTGTTGTAGTATTGTTTCTATTTCTTTTTCCAGCACTTTGAGTTTATTTGCACATGCAATGTGAATGGTAGTCTTGTAATTCGATTCCCTTATGAGTTAGATAGGTTTTGGTTATGGTGCAATTCCCCTCACTTGTTTAGCGTAGCATTTGATACATGATATTCATTGGAGCTCCATTAAAATCGTTTGTTAAGGCTCACTGCCATCTCATTTGAAGATTGGGGTGCAGTACGTAGCAGACCACCAAAAATATGCATGAAATTGGTTGATACAATTATGATTTGGATTTAGATGCTTCCTTGTCATTTATACAAACCACACATCTCTTCACCACAGTCCCATACGTACTTCTACTTGCGTTTTGGATCACTGTTAAATAAGATCACGGTATATTTAGTGTAGGTTTATGCTTTCTTGGTTTGATCAACAGTTTCGGTCATTCGTTTCATTTACACTCTCTTCCATCTCGTTCATTGCCATCTTTTCTGTTTTGACCTTGCATGCAACCACGTTTCTCTGCCTTACACAGCGTTCTGCCCTTTCCTAAACATCTCCTAATCCTCACTTGGCCTCATTCCTTGACCTTTCACGTCCATCACTCCAACACGCTCCCTCCACCTGTTTTCCATCTCATCCTCCCATTCCTGAGCCATCACTAGCCTGATCCTTACCTCTCACATCCCTTCCTACCCGTCCATCACCTTTTCCTCACCTCAGTTCTCCACGGCAAACCATCCTGTAGCAATTCAGAACCATCCTGTAGCAATTCAGAGACATCCTGTAGAAAACCCTGAGTTTCCTGTAGAATCCCCTGTAGACATCCTGTAGGAAGTCTTTCACGCGGTTGCTGAGCTCCTGCACGTGGGAAACCTCTGTGGATGGATGCCAAGGGTCCATAGGGACCTCACTTAGCCTCCCCAAC
>APFE030601764.1:64363-82459 GCA_000404065.3 Pinus taeda | reverse complement strand
GAAACATGAATGAAAATCTTTAAAATTATGTTTAAAATCTTCAAAATTATGTTTTTTTATCAAAAAACTAAATATTTAATGTATTTTTTACAACGACCGAGTCATTGAAAACGAGTCGGCTGAGTCATTACCGTTTCGGAGTCGGAGTCGGAGTCATTGCTCGGCCGAGTCGGAGTCGGAGTTGGAGTCTTAAAACATTGATCTTGATTCTCATTGACGGTCGATATCATTTTGACGTGGATCACTCGAACTAGCCGTTGGGAATTTTTCCTTTAAATAGGGTCCTAGGGGTCATTTGAGATCATTCGATCTCTGAGTCTTGTGCTGAAGAAGTTCCCTTGTAAACTTTTTCTGGTGCTAATAAAGAAAGACTTTGGGGTTGAAATCTTGTTGGTGTTACTATCTGGAAGTGCTATGAGCTATTTTATTTTCTGTATATTTTAATTTTCAGCCATTAGTAACAGCTTATTGTAGAGTATTGTTGAGCACAGGTATCTTGTTCACTTGCTAGGGTTTGAAATGGTATTAGAATTTCTGAAGTAATGGCAGGTATCTCCATTGCATTTGAGATCTAGTACTGTTTTTTCTCTCTTTATTGATGGTTGAAGTGAGCTGTGCAGGAAACCCTTATTGACGAGGATTAGTGGGCGTTTGGGGAAGTTCTCGGCTGAACCAGCCAACTCCTGCAAGCATTTTCTTGCAGAGCCCAGTGAGTTTTGATCCTGGGTTTATTATTTTTGTGTTCTGATTTGCATGAAAGATTTCTAAAGCATTTCATAGAAAATCTAAAATTCTGAAAATATTATTGATGATAACTGACAAATCTGGCTGTTGTAGAGCCATAGTTTTGCAATTTTGGACCAGTTTGCAGGGTTTTTAGTTTTTAATATTTGCATATATTCCCCGGGTGCTTCTTTTCCATTTGCAGGTTGCAGGTCTAAGAAGAAACCTTTTTGTGTGAAGTCAAATCTGGCCCTAGAAAATAGCTTTTGCAAGGGTTGCAAATTCAATTGTTTTCAGATCTGGAAGGAATTTTGCATCGGTTTCATTGATATCAGATTCTGGGGTTTGGAACATTTTTTTTAAAGAACTGCAAAATCGTTCAGTTTTTTTTTCTCTTCTCAGCCATTCTCATTGTGCATCTTTGCCATCACAATATTTCTGCCCCACAACTCCAACGTTCTCATCCAGCTTGCGGAAGTCCCATTTATTTGTGCGATTTCCTCCACGCTGCATCTCCTCAGGCTGCCCACGCAGCTCCTTCTCCGCCTTCATCCACAGCTCCTATCATACTTCACTGCGCATTCCTTTACGCCTTCTCTACAGCAATAACCTATCCATGCATTGAGATAACCCGCACGCAGTTAGATAGCCTGCAGCCTTGCGTTGTTGCCAAGCTTCACCTGTGTGCCACCAATCCTTCAACGCATTCCCTTCTCTGCCGTCACCTGCAAACAACCTGCGTGCTACGTCCTCTTCCTTCTGCAAGCTTTTTCTTCTGCCATCGAAGGAGCTCCCAATGTCAAACATCGGATGCATCTAACCAATGCTGGAGGGTTCACGTGGTTGCTGGAAGCTCCAAACCTGCAAACACACTGTAAGAAACCAATTTTTATTTTTTCGGGCCAAGTCTTCCTTTGCATCGAGCGGTAAGGTAGTTTCATTTTCGATTTCATTCCATTTCATGAGCAAGAATTAACGTAAGTTTCTTTGTTTGATTTTAAGTTTATAAAAATTTAAAATATCAAAAAAAAAAAAATCGATTTTTTGTTTCTTTGGTATATATGTATTGATGTTTCAATTCTCATTTTTGGGGCATTAGGCATAGCTTAATTCGCATAGTCTTTAGGTTATTTTAAGTTTGGATTAAAATTTAGTTGAGGATTTTAGAATTTAATGGTTAGTTTTTTTTTTTTTAGAATTTAGTTTTATTTTTTAAATCTTGAATCTTTATGAAAAATATAAAAAATCAATTTTTTGTTAGGATGGTAAATTATGTTCCATTTTAAAATTTAATATTTTAAAATCATAAAAAATATGAAATATAAAAAGATATAAAAGTTTCTTTTTTTTTAGAGTTTGGATTTTAGATTTAGTTAGTTGTTTGATTTAAATAAAAAAATAAAAATGTTCCTTTTAGTTTAGTTTTATTTAGAATTTTTGATTTAGTCTTTAATTTTCTTTGAAAAACATAAAAACATATTTTTTGAAAGTATTTTGCCAGATTCAGTATTTAGTTCAGTGATTTACCACGTTTTATCTTCTTTGCTAAGGCTAAAAGTTTGATGTGAAATTAATGTTTATCATCTTTTATATGATTTGGCATGCTTGAATGATCATATATGAGATATCTAGTTAGCGTTTAAAATTGGAGGGTTGTGTATCGAAGCTTTATCTTTCGAAATTTTTAATCGATGGAATATCGTTATTGAGATTTAATCGCTGGAAAAGCATTGTACGTTTGTCGAATATCTTACGTTACTTGAGTTATCTGATGGTTAATGATTGTTAATGAATTCATCTTTCCGCAACATTTGATAGATAATCTTTCAAACATTAACTCCATAAGGCACTGGTCTATTTATTTAATAAAATCAATTAAGTGCTTGTTTCCTTTCGTGTCTCCCAAATCAACTGGTTCATAGTTGGTCATCCACTTTCCTATAGGGTCTACCCCCCTTAGCCACGGGAGACAGGCTTAAACGGAGAGATCGGGGATCAGAGTAACAGCCCCTGATCTGATCATTGTCGTGACGATCTGTGCGACAACACCCCCCTTAGCCTGCTGTAGGGAAGCATCTTAAATGAAGAGATTGGGGATCAGGGTGACAACCCCCCATTTGAGCCGTTGTCGTGGTTCCTAGACATTCTGTGCGACAACATTTTTTGGCGCCGTTGTTGGGGACCAATTTCTTGGACTTTGGCCTTACGACATTCGACATTCATCTCATTTCCTTCTTTTCATCTCTTGCCAGGATAAGTTCCTTGCCCTTGGTTCCTTGCTTTTGGGTTATTTCGAGTTAGATTTTTGTCCGAGTGGCGACTCCACTTCCTCTATCTTCTACAAGAGTGTGTACTAGAAGACATCCAAGCAGTTTGATTAATCCTACTCCCGATTTTGAAAGGGCTCTCAGAGTACGATTACACAATCTCTCTTCTCGTACCCTTCTTGTTAATCTAGGACAAGAAGCTCTCTCTGATATCCATTTGCGTTTTCCTAACTCGGTTGAGCACGACATCATGAACGTGTTCGACCCTTGTAACTTTGCTAACATTCAAGGTTAACCCAATGATTTTCCAAACCATGGGATGGATAAATTGCCTTCTTTTCAGGGCAATAATGCAATTAGTGTTAATACTCATCTGAAAGCTTTTGGTTCTTGGTTGGGTAAGTATGCGAGGGCTACTGATAAAAATCATGAAGATGTAAAAATGAGCCTTTTTGATCTTACCTTGGAGGGGGATGGTTTAGATTGGTTTACGGAAAAGCCTTATAATTCATTTGATTCTTTGCAATCAATTATTAATTTCTTTAAGGAAAAGTATGGAGATAAGAGAGAAGAAAGGCATCTCGTAAAAGCTATCAGTATCATTAGAAAGAAAGAAAATGAGACCGCAAAAGAATTTAATAAGAGGTTCAATGATATTATTAAGGAATTATGTCAAGATTATAAACCTCCTGATAAATCTCTTCGGGACTTCTCTATTGATGCCTCTAGCCCTGATCCCTCTTATGAGTTAGGACGTGCTAAACTTCCTGATTATAGGGATTGTCAAGCTTTTGCAGTAGAGCTCGAAAAAGATAAAAAGGCATCTGGAAGGTCTGAAATCCTAGGTTTTGATAAGGCTTCAACAAAATTGAAAGAACCTAAAAGAAAAGAGGTTAAAGAATTTGATGATGACCCTATTCAAAAATTACTGCAAAAAATTGAAAGCATGGAGCTTAACCAACTGAAATTAATCTCTAACCATGCTAAGGAGATAACTACTTTGCAGACTATGTTGGTTGAAATGGAAAGAGCTCAAATGTAGAATTTCTTGCCTAGAAATCATAATAATAATTGAAATAATAATTCGCAGAAGAAAGGTCAATCTAGTGAGTAGAGACCACCTAATCCGCTTGAATCTTCTAATTTGGTCGATGAATCTCTGCCTTATTGTCAGGCGTGTGATGCTCTTCATGAGGAGGCTACTTGCCCCACAGTTAAAAGGATTTTGGATAATGGAATGTTTGGGGCAAGTAATAAAATAAATGTAGTGGGTAAAGAGTTTTCTTTGTCTATGGAAGATTGGATGGAAGTTAAGGAAAACAGTCAAGATGTTAGGCCTTTCACATCAGCATTTAGTATAAATAATTTTGAGCATGAAAATGATATGATGGTTAAATTATTTGGTGAAAAGCCTTCTCCAGAGCGAGTCATGGAAATTGCTAAAGATAAGGGTTTAACTTATCAGAGAAGGGATAAAGATCAAAGTGGGAATCAAATACCCCCTCGAATTTTTAAACCGCGTTCAAACTCTGGATTAGATATCGATTTGAGAAGTTGGTTTAATAATGCAAAAATCTCGGTTCTTGTCATCAAGATTGCATAGATTCCTTCCCAAAGGGATAAGTTACTAAAAGCTATTGAAGCCCTTAAAGTGAATGTTTCTCAATAGAAGGCACCTGAAGCTGATTATTAGGATGCTCCTATATATTTGCAAAGTTTGGATTCAGATAACAAGGATCATCAGCCATTCTTTATTACTTTAATGGTTAATGGATATAAATTGAATAATTGTATGTTGGATTCTGGTGCATCGGCTCGTGTCATGACCAAGAGGGTCATGGAACAACTTAATTTAAGAGTTTCTAGGCCTTACTACAATATATGTGCCATGGATTCTAAGAAGATTGAAGTTCATGGGTTAATCAAGGATTTACAAGTTCATTTATCAGTTTACCCTTGACATTATGATTGTTATGGACATTGTTGTTGTTGATGTGCCTGATGCTTGGGGTATGCTTTTATCTAGAAAGTGGGCCTCTGCTCTAGGAGGGAGTATTCAAATGAATTGATCATATGCTACGATTCCTTCTCCTAGAGGTGATGAGTTTGTAAGACTTAATAGAGAGCCCGAAAGAAGATTCCGTGTTGAAGATCCTAAGAGACCTCATAATGAGATAATTAAAGAACAATCTAACATTGAGAATTATGCTATTCTGTCTAATTCCATAGTTCTTCTCGATGATAAGGTTGATAAAAAGATTGGGGATCTTAAGCATAAAGTTTGGTACGTGTATTTTGATGGTGTATCGTCTAGGCGTGGTAAAGGTGCAGGAATAGTATTAAAATCTCCCCTTGGTCATATTTTCAAGTTTATCTATCGATTGGAATTTGAGGCAACCAACAATGTTGCTGAATATGAAGCTTTGTTGTTGGGTCTTGAGTTGGCAACTTGGCAAAGGCTTTAAGAGTTAAGTTGCTTAGCATCAAGGGGGGATTTTAACTTAGTTATCATGCAAATTAAAAATAAATTTACATGTAAAAATCAAAGGTTAAGGAATTATCGAAATGTTGTATGGGATACTATGGAATACTTTGATGCCCTTGACCTTGAAGCTATGCCAAGAGAACAAAATAGTTTCATAGATGAGCTTGTTGTAGCTGCTTCTACTTTGCTGTTATCTAATGGGTTGATCAAGGATAAGATAAAAATGGAAGTTATATTTAGGCCTTTTGTTCCAGGTAACTCAGAGCATTGGCAAGTTTTTGATGATGAGAAACAAGTGATTCGTTTTCTTGATAATTTGGATGAGTTTGAAAATTTTCGGATAGATTCTAAGGAGGATGGATCTAATGATCATGAAGATATTATAAATCCTACTCCTAGGAATGTAGTTTCTTTAGAATAGCACTTTGATTGGCATGATGCCACAAAGATGAAAGAGGGAAATAAAATGGATCCAAGCGAATTCATCGAGGTAAACATTGGTACCTCTAGTGATCCAAAGATTATCAAAAACAGTAAACATACTAATGATGAAGAGAGGAAAAAGTTAACCAATTTACTTCGTGAATATCAAGATGTTTTAGCGTTTTCTTATGATGAATTAAAAGGTTATCGGGAAGATGAAAGATGAAAATGCTAAACCCTTTCGTCAAAAGCTTAGGCAAATAAATCCTAAGTTAGCCCCTTTGGTTCAAAAGGAGCTTTCAAAGATGCTTGCAGTAGGAATTATTGCTCAAACAAGGCATTCAAAATGGTGTTCCAACCTAGTGATTGTTAGAAAAAAGAATGGTACAATTAGACTTTGTGTCGATTTTCGAAACCTTAATCTAGCATGTAAGAAAGATAATTACCCTTTGCCAAACATGGAGACTGTTGCAAAGAGTAACTGGTTCTGGAATGATGCCATTGCTAGATGGTTTTTCTGGATATAATCAAGTATGGGCTAAGAAGGAGGATCGTCACAAAACTACATTCATCTCACCATGGGGTACTTTCAAATATATTAGAATGCCATTTTGGTTAACCAATGCTGGGGCTACATTTCAAAGGGCTATGGATTATGCCTTCAAGGGTTTAATTGGAAAGATTATCGAAATTTGTCAGGATGATCTTACTGTTTTTTGTAAGGATGGTATTAGTCATATAGGTCACCGTAGGAAAGTTTTTGATAAATGTAGAGAGTATGGGATTTCCTTAAATATGGCTAAGTCTATTTTTGGAGAAATTGAAGGGAAATTACTTGGTCACATCATTTCTAAAGATGCAATCAAGATTGATCCTGAAAGAATTGAGGCAATCCAAAAGATTCATCTCCCCCATAATCTTAATTCCCTTCAGTCTTTTTTTGGAAAAACAAATTTTCTTAGAAGATTTATTCCAAATTATGCAGAAGTAGCTAAACCTATTCAAGGTCTTTTGAAAAAAGGATGTAATTTTTTTATGGAAAAAAATGGCAAAAAGGCTTTTCAGGAAATCAAAGGTGCTATTGCAAAAGCTCCAGTTTTAGTTAGTCCCGATTACTTGAAGGATTTCATGATTTTCTCTTTCGCTTCTGAAGGTACCATTGTTGGTGTCTTATTATAGAAAAATAAGGATGGTCACGAGCAACCTATTGCTTTCAGGAGTAGAGCACTTCAAAATTCTAAATTAAATTACAATACCATGGAAAAGCAAGCCTATGCCTTAGTCAAATCTCTTAATGTTAAAATTGGCAACTACCATGTGGGTCATCTTATTTAGGGCAGCGAATATTTTTCTTAGATCCCTCTCATCGAGAGGTGTAGGATTGATCTAAAGATCATCCGATTCCGATAAGTATTCATGGAGTTATGAATTTATTTGTGTTATAAGACAATTCGTCAAGGTCGGCCAACAATTAAATAACACCCACATGTGCTCAACGTTTTAGTATAAAAGGAGATGACTTGAAAGTCATTTCACACACACTTCTCTCTTGATTTGTCTCCACTTGTCTTGGGTTTTAATGTGAGACAAATCTAGGAGGAAGTAGCCCTTAAACACAGGAGGAAAGGAGGCTTAACAATCTGCCCTAGCCGCAGTCCTAGCCCTAGCTTCTACGCATGACCTAGACAATGTCCTAAATATGCCCTAGATGCTGTCGTAAAGAAGCCCTAGATGCAGTCCTAAAGAAGCCCTAGACGCTATCTTAAAGAAGCCCTAGACGCAGTCCTAAGGACGCCCTAGCCACAGTCCTAAGGATGCCCTAGCCATAGTGCATTGTGCAACACGCAATACATCAGAAAGGAGCTCGTTGAGGAGGATAACTTCTGAGTTAGGCCATGGCAAAGAAAGGAAATTCCATTGTGGATTTCAGGACTATCTTAAGGGAAAACAAGGGTTTGAAAGTGTTGGAAGGGAGTTGTGATATTCATTGGGATAGCAACAATAGGATGGTGCTGCTAACACATTGGAACGGCAAAGGCTACAATGGGATAACAAGTAATCATAGGAGCAGCAGTCACTAACAGTGGGACAACAGTGCTAGGAATGTGACATCAAGGTGACACATGAAGTTTGAATGCATGATAGTGCAACAAGATGCATGGGCAACATGATAGCAATGATGGCATGGTACAACAATGTCACTAATAGTGGGACAACAGTATGCCACATGGGACAGTGATGGCTAGCATGGTGTTTCTATGGCACATGGGACAGCTGTGGTAGCATGGTGCAACAATGGCACATGGGACAACAGTGGCAGCATAAGGTGCAACAATATGATGTGTGCAACATGATTATGAGGTCCAGCATAGTGATGATGGGTGCAACATGGCGTAGCACGATGAGGTGCAACATGATGACGAGGTGCAGCACAATGATAGGTGGAGTCACCTTGGAGAATCAGTTGAAGCAACATGTCTTCAACTGAGTTCAGCTATCTCATGTATCATCTTCTTAGAGATGATCTATGCTCTTATTTAGATAAGTCAAAGTGTTGACTTCTGTTGTAAATGTACTCTCTCTCTCTTTTTGTTGAACTATTGAAGAACATATAAGAAGAATTGATCAAGGGTTTCCCCACATTGGGGTTTGTCCCTGGCTAGGGCCACATCTTGTGTCCTCTTGTCTTGGCTTGTCTTTTGTGATCTATGTTTATGTTCTATCTGCAATTTACTTTAATGCTGATGTGATTGCATATCTGGAAAAGTTATTGAGCTAACTGTGAAAATTGAAATAAATTGCTCTAAGCATAGAACATACCTAGAATTAACACTTAAGCATTTCAGAACTTATGTGGGCTATTCCAAAATCATTGCTTTTGTCCCACATTCTATGGTTAAAGATACATTAACTCAAACTGATTGCTTAGGGACTCATGCTAGGTGGGTTACTAAAATACAAGAATACGATATAGAGATTAGACCCAACAAGTTAGTCAAAGGTCAAGGCTTGGCTGAAATGATGACCGAAGGTAATGGGAAAGCTCTTGGTTTGATTTGTCTTAACGATTCATCTTCACCTGAGCTGCAAAGATTAGGAGAGCATGAGTGGTATAAGGACATTATTTATTACTTGTTAAATCCTACATGTCCTAACCATTTAGTCACTCATAAGAGAAGGGCTCTTAGATTAAAAACCACTAAGTATTGCCTCATGAAGGATGGCCTTCGATGGAGAAATCCTGAGGGCATAGTACTTAGGTGTGTTGAAGAAATTGAGCCCAAGAATTGAGTCCAAGAAGTTAATTTCTGAGTTTCATTCAGGATTTTGTGGTGGTCATTATGCTACTAGAACTACTGCCCACAAAATTCTGAGAGCTAGTTATTATTGGCCTTCGATTTTTTCTGATGTGCATAAGTTTGTTAGAAGTTGTCAAGCCTGCCAACTGTTCACTGGGAAATAGAAGCTTGCTTCCTTGCCCTTACAACCTGTGGTTGTGGAGGCACCTTTTCAGCGTTGGGGTCTGGACTTCAATGGGAAGTTTCATGAAAATCCTAGCAATGGCTACTCATGGATTTTGACTGCTACTGATTATTTCACTAAATGAGTCAAAGCCATCCCTACTAAGAATGCCACTGAAAAGGTCATTATGGATTTCATTGAAAATAATATCATTACTAGATTTGATGTCCCTGCTAAGATCACCACTGATAGTGCCAAGGTTTTTAGTTCTTCAGAATTTTTATCTTTTTGTTTCAAGTATGGCATTGTCTTATCTCATTCATCAAATTACTATCCTCAGGTCAATGGACTTGCTAAATCAAGTAATAAAAATCTCATAACCATTATCAAGAAGATAGTAGGAGATAATAAGCGATATTGGGACAGTAAAATCAAGTATGCTTTATGGGCAGATAGGACTACTAAAAAGAAAGCTACTGGTAAAATTCCCTTTGAATTAGTTTATGGCTTGGATGTAACTTTAGCTATGCACCTGAAATTGCCAGCTTATCAACTCCTTCAGCATTTTTCTACTAATAAAGATCTTGTTCAAAATAGAATTGATCAAATTGTGGAGTTGGATGAAAATCGTAGGATAGCTTTTGATAATGTGTAAAAGTCAATATAACGTTAAGAAAAGCTTGATAAATCATCTCGATCTAGATCTTTGCAGGTTGGAGATATGGTACACCTTTGGGATCGCAAGAATGAAAAACCAGGAAAACATAAGAAATTTGACAGTTTGTGGCTGGAACCATACATTATCCGAGACATTGCTGGGCCAAATTCATTCCACTTGAGCAGACTGGATGGCGAACCACTTGACTTACCTGCAAATGGCCAAATGATCAAGCTATTCTTCAAAGATGACATATGATGCCATGGGGCATTCTTTGTATTGTATTTCTAACCCTACACCTTGTTATTTTAACATTTCATTTCTATTTTAGGATTAGATTTACTTTTCATGTTACTAGGTAATTAATAAATGAAGAGCTTATATCTTTCTTGTGCTTAATGTTATATGATAATTTTTGAATGGATGCTACTTATGTTATATTGTGTGTTGTGTGGATGCAGATTCTAGATTCTCACATTCCTTTGGTGCAACAACGTGTCCCCAAGTAGAGCCAGATGTTGGCCACTACGTGTCAACGAACCATAGTAGTACACCCCCTTTTTTTGCAAAAGGGATAGCGCCTGATCTATGTGCTCGTGCCGTCCAGCTATCATCATCAGCGTAATCTTCATGTTATAATGTAAATCCATTTCGCATGTATATGATGTAAATAATCTCAACAACACCGCGTTATGTATGTAATTGCCTAGGTAAACCTACTTTTCTTGTGACGATCTACATTTTGGGAGGTTTTTTGTCTCACCAATCCATTCTCGGATGGTGGGCAGAGTTTTCCTTTAGTGTTACCCCAAAGCTAGAATGTATTTTGTCACTGGGATTTTAGGCGAGTTCTAGTGTTATAGATCAAGTCTATGTAAAAGTGATTTGGGAATAATTCTAACTATTTGGTTAGGTTATTTTATTACAAATTGCTTGGTTTGCTAGATTATATTTGTGTCGCAGAAATGGGTAGTCTGTAAGGGTCTATTATAGATGGGTTTTCCCCCTTATGATGTAAAAGATATGAAAATTATGATGTAAAGTGTCTTGAAGGTTGGAAAAATAATTTATCCCCTCATAGGTTAATTAATTAAATATTCTGGCCAGAAATTAATTAAAATCCTAAGCTAGAAATTTAATTAATTCTAAGTGCTAGGTAAATTTAAATTCTTCAAAGGCAAAATTCATCGGTCCTTAAAAATCAAAATTTAGAAATTCCCAAAACTAAGGTAAATTAATTATTTTGCTAAATTTTAAGCTTTTGGTCCCTGGGGTTTAAATCAAAGTCAAATTTATGAGGAAATTAATTCAAAATTTTTATTTTTGAGTTAGTTAAAATGCATTTAATTGAAAAATCAAATTTTCTCAAGAATTTAATATCTTGACGGATGAGATTAAAAGAACTTTTAATCCACATCAACGGTCGAGATTGCTTTGACGAGGATCACTCGAAATAGCCATTGGAAGATCTATCTTTAAATAGGAAGTCATTCGTCAGTCGATTGATCCAATCTCTGAGTCATGTGCTAAGCGAAAAGCTCTCGTGTAATCTTTTTTTTAAATAATAAAGAAAGACTTTGAGGTTAATCTTCGTTGGTGTTACTCTTCATGGAAACACTGTAAGATGTGTCGTTTTTCATGCATAATTTTTTTTAGCCATTGATAATAGCTTTCGAAGAGTGATTTGAGTACAAGTATCTTGCTCAGTCACTAGGGTTTAAGTGATAATTTAAATTTTGAATGTAATAGCAAGCATCTCTATTTATTTGAATTTTATTATTATTTTCTCGCTCTATGTTGATGGTTGAATTGAGTTTTGTAGGAAAGTATTATTTTTTAGATCCTCGGGCGTTAGGGGAAGTTTTCAATTGGACCAGCCAACTCCTGATCCGTGTTTTCTAAAGAGCCCAACTTAATTTGATCCTGGGCTTATCACAGTATTTTTATTGGTGATGCATGAATGGTTTTGAGCTAAGCACTTTTAAAATTTTAAAATTTAATTTTTTATGTACGAAATTGACAAATCTAGTTGTTGAGAGCCTTAAATTATCAGATCTGGAAGCGGAGTTGGACTCACACTCCTAAGATCTGATAGACCTATCATTCATGTGCATAGATTTGTAAATTTGTTTTGGTTTTCTGACTTGGGTTTTTGGGGTTTTATTTATTTATTTTATGTATATCTGGGTTCTGGGTGTTTTTTTTGTTTTCAGGTACAGGTTGCAGATCTGAAGGTGAAGTTTGATTTGAAGCCAGATCTAGGCCCTCGAGGGTAAAATCAGGCCTCAAAACCAGCTTTTGCAGGGTCATTATTTTCTGAAGTCCAAGGGTTTTAATTTTTTTTTAATCTGGAGATGCTTTTACAGGGGTTTCATTGATAAATCTGAAGCAGAATATATCAACTAAATTAGAAGTTTCTCGGAAGGTTTTTAAGGGTTCATTCAGCTACTGTCTGTTGGAAACAAAATTTCTTTTTCTTTGAAATATTTTCAAAATCATTTTGCTGCCTTGGGTTTATTCCACTTTTGTTGTGTTTTTCTCTGGGAGATTTCGATTTTTTTTTTACTACCTACGTTTTTTTTATCTCCATCTCAACGCTAATTCTTACCTCTCTATTGTCCCTCTGCCGTTGCCATAGTTTCACTGCTGAACTCACAGTTCTTCTCTCCATTTGTTTGCCTATCCGCAGCACCCGCTGCCTTCCTACGTAGCTGCCATCTGCTCCAAAACTGTATCCTCTCCTCACTATCTTCTTGCGTTTTTCTTTTCCACCTTGCAATCCCTCACTGTAATCCGTAGCTACAAGCTGCCATTCCTTTCCTCCAATCGTCAACATCGGATCTATGTCACCAGCAAACCCAAATAGCTCCGCTCCTCTAGACCGAACTCTTTCCTCTTGTCGTCAGACCTGCAAGGAAACACTGTCATTTTGATTTTCGTTTTCCTTTTTTTTTATCGTTTGTTTGTGTTAGATAGGGTAGATTAGGTTTTATGTATTTTCGATTTATGATTTTCATTTCTTTTTGACTTATTCTGGTTTTCTTTTTTTTTTTAATCCAAAACAAAAATAAAATTTCGATTTTTGTTTTAGCTTTTATTTTATTCTTTTTTATTTCGTTTTTTTTTGTTTGATTTTATTTTACATTGTTTCATTTTTTATTTTTTTCCTTAATTTAAAAAATCTAAAAAATTAAAATATAAAAATTCTTAAAAAAATTTCTAGACATTCAAAAAACCCGAAAGATTCATTTTATGACTTTTATTTTTATTTTTTTTGCATTAAAAGGTTTTTTTTTTTTTTTTTTATTTATTATTTTTTCTTTTTGATTTGTTCTGCTTTGGTCACATTAAAAAAAAAAATCTCAATTGATCATTTACCGCATTAGTCTTGTTTCATAAAGCCTAGCGCATTAAATTTTCCTAGGGGATAATCTATAGTTCCTTCTTGGTATTATTTTTGTGTGTTAAGGGTAAAATCTAAAAAAGAACTTTTGTAGTATTAAGCATTCTAACTTCTCCATAGTCAAACGCACTTTAAAAAAAATTATATCTAAAGATTGACTATAGGAAAGTGATATATTTTCCTAGATTTGGGTCACTAAGCGTAAATCATTTTAATTCTAGGACCGTGAATTGATTAGCATTTAAATTTCATGGTTTTTTAAAGTATTTGGATCTCTAGAAATTTAATTGCTAGAATATTTTTGCATCTATCGAAATTGATCGTTATTGCTTGAATTATTTGATGTGTGTTACATGTTAGATATATTGCGAATGTTCTCAAGTAATTGTTAAAGTGTATTGTCATGGAATTATAATAGATTGAATATCTTTGTTTCCGAAGTTGAGTATTTTTGAATATCTGTTGACATTGGTATTAAATTGCAAAGAAGTTTTTGTTCTCTTTGAGCTATAATTGTATCAAGAAAATTTGAAATAAGCTTGTGGTTTAATTGTAATCTTCAGGGGTTTATTTTTAAGTCTTCATCCAATAAAGCGAGCATTTCATTTTGGTGATTAAGAGCTTTTGCGACAGAAGTGTTTATAATCCTCAAGTCTAGCTTCATCCCATCATCTGGTGCATTGGCATATAAGTTAGCTTTGCATAAATAAAATTTACTTTCAAGCATAAGCATGGTCGATAGAGAGATAGGTATCCATTCATCTTTGCTTGAGAAGCCTGCTTTTAATAGTACTTAAAATGGTGGCCTTGGAGTCGCCGAAGCCACAACTCTTCGCAGTGCCGAAGACACCGGGTATGTTAGATTTTCAGGAGAGGTATCGTTAATCACACCTTAGTGTGCTTTGCCTTATCTTCTCTCTGTCAATTACTACGAAATCAAGCTTAACACAGAAATTATCGAAGGATTCACATTTAAGTAGGCATTTAACTAAAACTAACCAAGATTCTTGCATCTCACATTAGCTTTAGGATCTGCATTTCATATAAGCAGCAGTTGCTAATCAATTACTTGGTCTTAATTTCCATTGCAATTTCCAGGTATGTTAGATTTTCAGGAGAGGTTTCGTTAATCACACCTTAGTGTGCTTCGCCTTGTCTTCTCTCTACCAATTACTAGAAATCAGGCTTAACACAAAAAGTATCAAAGGATTCACATTTAAGTAGGCATTTAACTAAAATTAACCAAGATTCTTGCATCTCACATTAGCTTTAGGATCTGCATTTCATCTAAGCAGCAGTTTCTAGTCAATTACTTGGTCTTAATTTCCCTAGCAAGATCGTTGACTCCATAAGGCATTGGTATCAATCATTTAAAATCTAATCAAATCCTATAAGTCTTGCTAAATATTAATCAAGTACTTGATCACTTCACTTTGTCTCCCGAATTGGTTGGTTCTCAACTAGTTCTTCTTCATTTCATATTTCCATAGGGTCTACCTGCCTTAGCCTACTATAGGGAGACAACTTAAATGGAGAGATTCGGGATCAGGGTGACCGCCCCCGATCTGAGCCGTTGTTGTGGTGCCTAGACGTTCTGTGCGACAACAATGCTCAGTGTGGAGTATTATTAGAGTACAGTCCTCGCTAAGAGGGAGTATTGATTTGGGGTAGCATCGGATGTGCTCTAGCTATGAAAATTGGTGGAGAGATTAAAGCACATGAGATCTCCAAGGCCCATAAATGGTTTGAGCAGATTTTAACCGATTTGGGAGATATTAAAATAATTAATATTTTTAATGGAGTTCCTAAGTCTAAACTTAGAAAAAATAAAATATTAATGGGTATTAATATAAAACTAGTTTAGAAGGTTCCAAAAGTCATGGATCAAGCCAAACCTAATCTTAGTGGTTGATTAGAGATTTAATCTTGGCCGTTGAAGAACCAATAGGAAAAGTATAAGAGGAGGCTTGTGTAATATTCTTAATTAGCCATGGCCAATTGGAATATTCGATTTTGCTCAATTTTGCCTTTTATAGTTATTTATAGATAAAAAGGTGAGAAAAGGGGGACATAACTCACTTATGAATAAAGTCACTCCCTAGTAGCACAACGTTGTAACTTAAAAGGGGAGTCAAGGGGGCCAAAGGACCATGTAAAGAAGGGGCCCACGTAGACACTTGGAGGGACTACGCAGATGGAGAGGAGCATGTGGCAAGAGAGAGGCTACATTGGAGGAGGTGGGCCTTAGGGTTGAGAGAGGCCAATGCTATAAAGGAGAGAGGAGCCTCCTCATTTTGGCATTGGATTATGTTGCATTTGAGCTAGTCACTTCGACTTAGAGCATGCTGGTTTTTTAGCCTGTTTGCATCACTGTTCAGTGCATTAAGTGTCTCTGTTCGGAGATCTCACCTTTAGCCCCGGGGGACTTCAAGTGCTTACTCGAGCAAGGTAGTTTTCAGCAGTCTTTTGCAGGAGGATCGATTTTTGGAGTTGAAGAGGAGCTGAGCATTTTGAAGACTGCGCAGTCTTGAGAGAGGATCATGCAGTATTTCTGGGTAGGAGTTCTGGATTGGGGTTTTGTGGAGGATTTGAGCTAGGAGATTGAGTAGGGGATCAACCTTTGCATATTGGAGGATTTTAGCAGAGTTTCAGGCAGAATTTTGGAGGGTTCTATTCAGTGGCAGCGCAGAGCCTTGAGGGATTGCTTGGATCCTCAAGGGGGTGATTTTCGGGGGTTAGCCATTTTTGAAAAGCTTTCTGGACTTTTCTGGGTTTACTAAGTAGAGGCTGATTCCAGAGTTTCAGCATTTTACGAGGAGGGGAACAACCCCAAATCCTCATTTGATTCCTGCAGTAGCAGCAGCACAGCAGTTCTCCAGCAGCTTGGATGCAATTCAGAGAGAGGCCATTTCCTTATCATTCTGGGTGTATTTCTTCACTTGCCTTGTGCAAGTCGAGGTGCCATCTTTCTGATCACCTCTTGTACTTTGTCCATTACTCAGAATAATAAAATGGCTTAGCATTTCTCTTTGCATTTCTTAAGTATCTGCTTATATTTCATGTATACATTATTGTATGTTGCACTACTATTATTTTTATCTCTTTGAGCTTCCCGACTACTATACCGCTTGTGCGTTTTTCTTCTATACTGGTTGGAGTTTGCTTGTGTTTGAGGGATATCCCTGAAAAGGGATATTACAGTGGTATCAGAGCATAGATCTAGCTTAGCCTGTGGAGCTAGCAGTCTATGACATCGAGGGAGAAGCCCTACATCTGTTATAGAGGTAGGAAATACAAAGATATTGAGCATAGGTTGGAGAACACCTATGGAGAGGGAGACTGTGTTCGGGTGGTGGACACAGAACAGGAGGAGCCTGTGGTGAACACAGAACAAGAGGAGCTTGTAGTGGACGCAGAGCAGGGGGATCCGATGGTAGATGAGGACGAGAAGAGATTTGCGGACATGCTCCTCAAACCAATGTAGGATATGTCGAGGCAGATCGAGGTGATGGGGCAGAGATTCACGACGGTGGAGGCTAGACAGCGTGAGAACCCACGGGTTTTCCAGGTTGGTGAGGGATCGGGTACATCCCACCATTTCCCAGAGCAGGGTGCCACTTAGCATGATACTACTCAGCAGATGGCCTCACATGCCCCTACACGCTCTACCATGCCCACTTTCCTAGGAGCAAACACGGGGGCTGGAGTCCAGCAGGAGGAAGAGCCTGGTCATATGGGCAATTATCTTGCAGAATACCAGGCCTATGGGCAGGAGTTCAGGGATGCTCTCTCATTCAGAGATTTTGTTCAGCTCCAGTGGGATAGTAGACCCCGCAACCATCACAGAGAATACCGACATTATCATGATGGAGACACCTGTTGACCCTGCCGCCTGCACCTACCTACCAGTTAGTGAGAAAAGCTTTCAACCCCACAAGGTGTGGTTGGTGGCAGGGAACTTAGAGAAGGGGCTGTCACACTGATCCCAACTCTCTCCGTTTTAGCTATCTCCTAGGTTAGCTAAGGGGGGTGGTCCCTAAATGGAAAGATAAGCTAAAAGCTAAGATGTAAAGTTCTAGGAGAATTATTAGAGTTAAATAAGATTGTCAATTTGAGATCTATAAGCAAAACATAATATAAGCAATAGCCATTAACCATACGATAAGCATGAAACACATAGATGACCAGTGCCTTAAAACGTTGCTCTTTCAGAAATGAAAAGATTTTTATTTGTATTTCTTTTTATGCTCAGAATGAAAACAAATGCTTTTAAATGAAAGGAGAAAATTTGTTTTAACTTTTCAAAATAGAAACTAAGCTAAGGGCTCAAGAAACTCCCTCTTAAGTAAATCTTTTTGATGTCTTGTGCGATTGCTGGCTTGAATAGCATGTGGGACCTTCGATATCGTTGGAGGTGACTATTCCCGCCAAGAAGTCCTCGCCCTCCAACAGAGCTGGCAAATCTGTCGCTTGAAAACACAGAAAACACTTGCAAAAAAATTGTTAGTGCAAAAAGGGACTTGGCATATAGAGACCAAGTTGAGCTTGTCATTCAACCGAGAATGGACAAGCTACAACAAGTGTACAAGATATACCAAGCCCAGAAGAGATCTGAGATAGCTGCAGATCTCTCCTCCCTAGACAATAGGGCCTTCAGGCAAAATGAAAAACAACT
>APFE030601764.1:32158-60831 GCA_000404065.3 Pinus taeda | reverse complement strand
TTCCTTCAAATCAGTGAGCTAGTTTACCTAGCTGTTTCTTCAAACTGGTAACCTCCTTCTTTAAAGCTTTGTTTTCTGATCTCAGGCTCATGTTCAGCTTTCTTATGAGTTTAGCCTACTTGAGGGCTGGTACCGTCCATGAATACACATCAGACACTGAATCTACTTGACCCACTAGGCTTTTGCTACCTTTTAACACAACGGACTCCGATAAGTCTGACAGCTGGGTGAGATTTGCTATGTATTCAAACAAATCCCCAATTTCATAGTGTAGCCAGTGCAAAATATGAATTATGCGCTACGAAATCACTTGAAGCATGTTGCACTATGAAACTGCTGAAAAATATTTATGTGCCTTTGGCAAATAATCGAACTGATGTGAACAATTTAGAATTTTTTCTTGAGTGATAACACATTCCAACCACCATGTTGAATGGAATGAAGCTTGGGGGGCATGCAGCTCAATTTGCATTATTATGCTGGGGGCATGCAAACTTGTCTCGAGTAGTGTTACCACCGGGTTCATGCTCATTAAAAAATAAACAGGCCACGAGCAGTGTTACCGCAGGGTTCAAGCTCGTTAAAAGATAAACCCGCCACAAGCAGTTTTTTCGCGGAGTTCAAGCTCGTTAAAAATTAAACATAAGAAATGAGCAAATATTTCCCCCAGAGTTTAAGCTCATTAAAAAATGAACCGATTCCCGGTAAATATCCATTGTGAATGCATTATCATCAGCATTTGAGCCTTGGTCATGTTCTCATCATCACCTCCACTCTGTTTTAGCCGATCATATGCTTGCATTTGATTGTTTACCCTTTTTGAGGAACATCTACGAAGAATGATTCTGTTAGCCATCCTTGTGACACTGCCGTGATTGGAAATTACAAACCTTACCTGGAATCAACTGCTACTCGAAATCATCACTCATTCCTCGAAAAATGAGTCTCCTTTAAGCTCTTTTCAACTGACTCGTAAAATATGAAAATATTTTCGAGCGATTAGCCTCTCCGGCTCGTTAAAGTCATCAGAAGTGTTATCCCTCCTCTAGATTTTAATCTTTTTGGACTTGAGGGATTATTACATAAAAAGATCGATTGCTTCTCTTGTTCGGCTTGTTAAAATTACCGAGCATTCATCCCTTTTGTATTATTTTACGCTTTTTCGGACTTAAGGGATTATATGACGAAAAAGAATCTTTGGAGATTCCTTTCCATCCCTTTCAGACTCTCTAAAATTGAAAACGACCGAGTTATCTTTGTTGTTAAACTCGTTCAAATCGAATAGCCACAAACTCATCCAAATGGACAAGAACAAGTTTCACTCTCGCTAGGCTCATCAAAATATAGCGACAGGTTTGCCCGAAGGGCAGATTATAGAACAAACATATGTTATCCTCCTGAAGCTTGACAAAAATAAAGAGGTACTGGTCAACAATGATTGGGCAAAATTGGGAAGAAAACTTGAAAAAACTTTATTGGTAGCAAGTCGCTCTTGAACATGACACTTTCTCTCCACATCCAAGTCGGGTTGGGTTGTTCCGTTCACTGGTCATATCACCATTGGTCCGCCACATCATCCATCTTTGGGGTTAATGCTACCAATCCATCGTCAGTGTCGCCGATATGTTCAAGAGAAGTCATTCAGAGAATTCACCTGTGTCTCACCCGGTGCAATACATTCACGCTCCATTCTTTCATGACCGCCACCCTGAACCCTGTATCATCAGATCGTTTTCACCTCTAAAATCATTTGCTTCATTTTGTGTCATAGATGTGGGATTCATTAAGGCCCTCCTATGATGGGTCGCTTCTTTTTGACATCAGCTCATTATCCAAGAAGTCGCCCTAGGAACAACCCTTTAAGTACTTTGAAGCTTGCATGCCTCAATGGCAAGTTTCTCACTTTCGGCGACAGGTTTACATTAATGGCCTTCGACCGAGAGATTTTCTTTGGTGTTCGACGCCAAGTCCTTTTTCACATCGTGCAGATTGTACTGTAGTACCTTGAGGGTCATTGTCATTATTGGTGATTCCTCTCGTGCCTATTAACACCTTACATCATCAGCTAGTAATCAGGCGATGTCTTTCCATGTTCGACTCTAGAACATTTTTCACATGGATTGACTTGTACTTCGAGTGAAGATTGAATAAGTGTTGAACACCCCAGATCTAGTTTCATCCATCCGGGCTGCGATATATTCAGGAATATAAAGACATCAAATGTACATCATTGCCAAACAGATGATCATCCAAATCAAAGGATGGTGAGTTCGAATCATTAGCCTGCTACACAGACGATTGTCTGTCCTATGTACATGAAAATGAATTTATAAAGATGAGCATGGGAATGCCCGCCTCAGCTAGATCATGAAAAATGTTGTGAAGATAATGTATTTAATTGTATCTTATTACAGGTTGCCTCCCAGCTCGAAAAAACTTCGGATCCTCATGATAAAGCATTTCACTCAACATCAAAAGATTAACGGCCTCATGCTTTATGGGGCAACTGTTATAGACATTTTTGGGCACTGCAACCCCAATCATAAATGTCCATAAGCTAAGGGCTCCTAAGTCCCTAAAAGTGTTGCTTCACTACTGAAACTATCAAGGTCAGCTGATTACATCATCTCCCAGAAGTTCTCCACTAAAAACTGCTCAGAAATGGTCAAAACTGGACCATACTGAATACCCAGTGGAGAGGGTACAATGCATATCACCTTCCCAGTGCAAAGGGTGGGATGCATACTGAATGACCCCTCTGTAGGGTGTGATGGGCAAGAATGGACAAATGGTAGAGACAATTTGTGAGGTGGAAGATCATGGAAGCTTCCAAAAGCTTCCCCTTTGACACTTGCCTCTTTGTTTTCGACCAGGGATGAGTAAGAGATCATCAGTCTCCAAGTGGAATCAAGAACTATCAGAGAGAGGACACTAATCAAAACCCCAAAAGATGACTCACCCCCCTACAATCATCTATATATGGATTTCTCATCGCAGAGATCCGGAGGCTGGAATCTTGCATCTGTAGAGAAGTGCTGTTGGTTTTCTAGTGAAACTTCATAGTGTTGGGTGATCTAAGCTTTACTTGAGATGAAGAAGGGCTTTCTTACTGGAGGATGATGCTGGGTTAGAACAATTGGTTGTAATCCTCTTGCTTTTCTTGATATTAATAAAGCTATCCAAGTTTTCCTCCATATTCTTATATGTTTGATTGTATATGCATTTGTGTGGTTAATACATATCTGGTCCTATGTTATTTATGAATATAGATCTCTGTTCTTTGATAGTAGTATGTTTCTTTGATTCCACAGGTGCTCTTTGAAGCTAGGCAGATGAAGAAGAAGTGACAAAGATCTATCAGGAAGGAGAGGAATCAAGTAAGGAACCAAGCACAAGACTAAGGTTGGTGTCCTTTGTTCCACTCTTATCTATTTTCATAAAGGAAAACGAAAGTAGTCTTTACTTGTTTGTTTCTAAGATAGCTACTAGTCTTAGTGGGAATAGAAACTCCGAGTGGACACTATTCCCGGTAACACACTCCTGTAGTAGTGCATTTAATGCCACTGTATTCATTTCACTATTAGACATGAGTTCTCCCAGATCTTGTAATTTGTTCCTGGATCTGAGAGATCCTCATAAAATATGAGGCTATTCCATATTCCCTATACATCTTTATGTTGTAGATTTCTTGCCTTAATGAGATAACTTCTCCAGTAGTTCTTACGAAATACAACTCTACTAGTTTTTCATAGATTTCTTTTGAATTTTCGAGTTTTGATACATATGGGATGAGGGGATCCTTGATGGATTCTATGAGAATCCTTTGAGCTATAACTTCCCATTTCATATATTTGGCAAGAAATTGAGCATATCCCTCTCTTGGTTTAGTGATAGAACGTTTGACATGTTCCATAACCTTAATTTCAATGAGATTCAGATCTGTCCTTTTGTTCCATGCAAAATAGTTTTAAGCCCCAACCAGTTTGTTGCTTTCCTCATAAAAAGATTTTTTGACAGATTCAGATGTGGACATAAATGTACTTACTAGATAGGGTGCTACTTGTTGTTGTTGCTTTCTTAATGTTGATGATAATAGAGAGGATAGAAAACCTCTCCTTTGATGAAGGTAGTTTTCTTCAAGAATGATCCTTAATCCCACAGGGAGTGAGAGGACACAACCTTTTGATCTAGCTTCCTTTGGATGAATTATCTTCAAAACACTTTAACTTGAGTAGATGTAGTTTTTCCTTCTCCCTCTTGATGATGATTCCAATACTTCTTTGATCTAGGGTTATGATGTTTCATTTGACTTTAAGATGATCTTCACTTTGATGCCTTCCTTGAGATTTGATCCTTGAGTGTCCCTTGATAAAATTCCCTTCCTTGACTTAGTCACCTTAGCTCTGATACCATGTTGAGAAATCTAGGGCATAGTCATTATGTGGATTTTCTTCTATTAGTAACTTCTCGTGAGTGCTTTTTACTTCTTTAGATTATGATCTTCTTTTACTTAGGGTATTAGTAGTCTTCTTCATAGAACAACTACATATGCATAAACCATAAAGAGACAAGAGACACAAAATATAGGCTATCAACCAGGGCTAGAACCTCTCACTCTTTGAGAGGAAAACCCAAACAAATTCTTCTTCTTATAGAGATTCCAATTAAAAAATACTAATACAAAGACCCTTGATCTATTTTCCTCTCCAAGACCAAGAAACAAAGCTCCTTTGTTAATGATAGTCAACCTTCTATTCCTTCCTCCTCCTCAACTTATTCTTCAACCTTGGCTTGCTTTAGATTGTCAACCTTCTTCCACTTCAGCTCCTTAGGAGGAATGCACCACTGCTACAACAAACTTCTTCTCTCCTCAGCCTTCACTACTGCAATATATTAACATTTTGCCTTCTTCCACTTCAAATTTCTAGGAGGACTGCACCATTGTTGCAACAAATTTCTCCTCTCCTCGACCTTCACTGCTGCAATATAATTCTTTTCTTCCTTATTTATCTAACATAATTCTAGCATGGATAGGTGTTTTCTTCCCTTAAAATAGTCCCATAAAGTACCCTAAGAACCTCAATCTTCCTATCCTTTACTTCGCTGGTTATGAGAGGATTCTATCTCCTTTTCTTGCACTTCTGTCCACCGTAGACCATCACATAAAACTTCACCAAAATCTGACTTCTAAAATGAGGCCAAGTTGCCTATAAATAGTTGTTTGCCTCTATAATAAGCTGACATGAAAGAGCTTGAGCTGACATATCTATTAGAGTAGGTTATTTACTCCATTTTTTAGCTGACATGAAGGATCTATTTGTGCTTGGTCTTGGAGGGCTTACATGGGGTCCTTCATACATGGCATAGATTCAATTTGACTTTTATGAATAGATGACAAATCCTAAAGGCTCTCAATGGGAGTCATCACTAAAAATAAAATTCCTTGTTCATGAAACCCATGAGACAAGCATAATAATAATTTTATTTTTCTTCTTTTCATCAATTACATAAAATCACAATTACACATGTCATTATGAAGACCAAACCTAGTTACTTTTTAATACATAAATCCTTGATAGAGCTAAAGGATCTAAAGAGGAAAACCTTCATAGAGGCACACAAAAAATCCGACTATGGTTGTCCATTGTTGTTGTGAAGGTCGAAGTCAAAATTATGCAGAGCAACATCACTGCTGCTGGTAGATTGACCGAAAGTAATGGAGTTCATTCCAAATTTGGAAAGGAGCCCACAACTGAAATCCCAATGACCTGCATTCTTTTGCTTTGTCAGGTAGGAAACTGGGTTCGAAGTTCGAGCCAATTGTCAAAATTTTAATCCACTTCCTATATTTTATAGGTAGAGAATATATATTTGTTAGCACATATTATTATTCATATTCTATAAGGAAGTTGTATTTTATTTATATTAAGAAAAGTGATGCAGAACCATAAAGTACAGGAAAACTATTGAACATACTAGCGTGATCCATCGTGCTCTAGGAGAATTAGATATAGGTTTTTCTTAATAAGTTCAATATGGTGTCACCCATCGTGATTCGGGAACATCAATACAGGTTATTTTCTACAAGGTCAAGTTGTAGAATTGTTTGTTGAAGACAATTTGTACCTAGAATGTTGTCCTAGATAAATGATGAAGGCTGCGAAGGGTCACGGATTTCAAAGATGGTGTAAGTTCCATAGGATGGTTTAGTACCGAGACTGACTTGTCATGCTCTGAGAGGTTGAGAAGTTAGAATTGAGGCTTCTGTGATCAGTCATATTTATAAGAAGAGCTTTGGCGTAAATCACATGAAAAAGACCTTTGTCAATTCTACAAAGTACATCAACGATGGTCTGAAGTAGTTATTTTTTAAATGGATCAAGTGGGAAGCTCAAATTGTGGTGAAGAAAAAAGTGAAAGCCGTGAGATTTCATAGTGGATATGAGTACTAGTGATGACCATAACATAAAAATATAACATAGATAAATATTATTGCTGTAATGTGTGCTTTCTACATGTAAGCATTAAGGGAGGGTATTGGAAGTAATGCTTCCATTTGTGTCATGTGATTATAAGTTGTCGTTGTGAGTCTTGATATGTCAATCTAAAAGTTATTGTTTCCTATGTGTATGAGTTGTAGTTGTCTCATGTCTGAGTCATAGATCCACTTTCCTAGGATCTAGATTCGTCGAAGTCAATGACTTAAAACCTATATATCTAATTGTTGTGATCGATAAAGAATATGAGTGTGGTTTTGTGTTGTGTGTAATATTTCTCTCACACTCTCTATGTTTTCTAACAATATTGTATAAATATTATTTGAAAAAAATGAAGAAAACTCTATTTTCAAATTTTCAAAGATACTTTTTTTGTGTTTTCAAATTTTATTAGCGATAATTTCTAATTAAATATCCTGAAAATATCCCGAAATCTGCACAAACAAATGAAGTACAAACCACAACATAGACTTTACTCATAATTCAAACAATACAAGAACTAGTACATATTCCCCAAGGCATAGTTTATATCGAAGTATTAGTTATTAATGGGGATGAAAATACTATATTTAGTGAGACAAACTATTTATTCATTGTTTCTTAGTATTATTTGTTCTTAATAAAATTATATGTCATTAATTTGCGGTGAATACACCCTACTCAACTCTATATCCAATTAGAGGGCTAGCACAGGAACAAAGGCATAAAAAATCAAGAAAAATCCCTGCATGGATGCTTCGTTGCTCCATCAAATATCCAATATAAGGAGAGTTAAGAAACTGGGGGGGCTCCAACAAATGTGGAGGCCCTAGGGGGCTACAACCCCATCTTGCATTTTAGAAAGAAAGTGACAAAAGGCCAACACATTATTCTGAAGAGCCAGGAACTTCAATAAATCTAACACCCCCACCTCACCCTACGACCTACCCTGTGGCCCCAACTTGTATTGAAACTACAAAGGCACAAAATTCTAGAGCCGAATGTGATGACATGAGTATTGCTCCAAGAATTCAGAAACTATTACTATCAATGAACCCACACTCTGCTCCATTTAGTGGCACCCTAACAAGCACTTCAAAAAATAAATAATAACTAAGTATAACACTACCATTGCTTTGAGAAGTTAGGAACTATCAATATAAATAGACCAATATTGGATTCCATTCAATAACATCCTACCCACCACTTCCAAACCACAAAGAATAAATCAAAACAAAAGACAAAACATTACTGATAGAACAAAAACACAATGTAGCAGATCTATAATACAAAACAACACACCTGTAATAGAAGCAATTGCCTATTGCTTCACACCTAGAGGGGAAACTTCAATGTAAGAAAAATTCTAGGCATAAAACAAAAATGGGTCTCCACAGTAGGCTTGTTTGAATAAAACCAAAAAACCCACAAGAAAAAACTATTTCCTATACTCCCCCTTGGTAGTTTTATTCTTCTTCGAACAAGCTTTCTTCTGCAGAAATGTATGCTTTGGTATATGTTAAAAACCCTTCAAAACCTTAAACTTACATTTTGGAAAATTGGGTGTTCAGAAAACAACACTACTTTGTTGGAAAGCTCATCTCGGTACTTAAGACCACTCTTCATGCATTCGTTGATCTATTCACATGTTATTTCTATAAACTAGAAATGTACACGTATTTCTCCCCGTTGGATCCCTTAGTCACATATGTGCATAAATAAGCGCCAGTGTATGATTTCGTCACGATGCTCCTAAATTTGGGATACTTTGTTCCGCTTGGCATTATGAGAAGACATTGCAAAATTGTTCTTAGAATGAGCCATGGAAGACTATTGTTATAGAAATTCTGACTACTTTTATTGTTGGCGACTCTCACTTCCTAATGTGCTAGCCACGAAGGCTCACTCAAGATCCCCTTAGAAGGACTCTATGACTACTTTTTTTGCTAACCACTCTCACTCCCTAATGTGCTAGCTTTGAAGGCTCGATTAAGCTCATATTGGACTCCTTGTGGCTTGTTGCTTCATGGGAATTTCGGTAACCCCTGAAAAATTTCTCCAGCTTTCTAATTAGTAGCTCAAGGTAGCGTGTATGCATGGAAGCTTCTGAGCCCTCGTTCTCACACCAAGTGAGCCCTACGAGACCTCCATCATAGCTACCTCATCTGTGCCTTGTTACGTTCACTTTTAACTCCAAATTCGGCTTCCCTATGCATTATGTTCATAGTTGGGAGTCAATGATGAAAGTTTCCCTCCACTTGGACAACACCATAGTACTTATACATTGTGATAAATCACCATAGTATCTAGATGGATATCTAGAATGTTGATGAAGATTTGCATGTAAGCATATTCAAATAAAATATTGAAAATAGTTTCCTAGAAAATATTGTACGAATCCAACTACAATTCATGAATTAACATGCTTAGTCGAAAGAGAAAATATAGATATAATGATATATTACCATTGCATGGCATCTTTCCATGTACACTTAATTTCAATTTCAAACAAATATATACAAAAAATGAAAGGTAGGACTGAGGAGTTCTAGAACCACAATGGAGTTTCTCCCTTTGCACATGTTGTACCTTTGAGTTGATAATGGTAAGCTATCAAGCCAGAGCATCTAAGATAATTGTTTTGGGGGTTTTTGTTTTAATTTGGAGGAACAAAGAATGAAACAGATATAACACTATAATGCCTAACCTTTTGAATCATATTAATACCAAAGCAGAGGGCCACTATAAAATTTCACATTGTGATATAGCTTGAATAGTGGGGAGTAGAAACAAAAAATAATATGATTATCACAGATTTCAGATAGAAAATTAAATAATCATAAGTAAGAAAACCTCTGACCGATGTTCACAAGGTTCAAGAGAATATGCTTATGCTTACAACAATATGCTGATGATTTATTGATTCAAAGGGAATTAATTAAACATACAGTCCATTAATCCATTCTCTTTATAGATTATCACTTCAGAAGTTTATAGGAATATATTGAGACACAATTATTCCTACCTAGGTATCTTTGTAAGACATAATAATATGAAGAAAAACATAATGTGTAACACTCGAAAAACTTACAAGAAACACAAACTGTGTAAAACTGAATTTAGAATCCTCTGCTTTGTATTAAGGGTCCAGAAAATCTAAGTACATTAAATGTTTACAAATGCTTCATCAAGGTGCAACCTTTGTTCAAGAGTGAAACCCTTCTTCAGTGGTCAACTTGGTTCAATGGTGAACCTGGTTCAATGGTGAACCTGGTTCAATGGTGAACCTGGTTCAATGGTGAACCTGGTTCAATGTTGAACCTGGTTCAATGGTGAATCCATAATAACTCATGAAAAGATTTATTTATACAACAGTAGAAAATATCCTAAACTGCATTCACAAAAATAGATTATTGTGAAATCAAAATAAAGAGTGTTAGTCGATCTGGCACTATTTTGATGTTGTGCTGTTGGTGACTATCACTGAAAAAACTGAAAATGAAACTGGCTGATTGTTCCTGTTATTTAGGTTCTGTTATCCTTTAGACTATGATATTTTTCCCTTTAAGCTTCATGGTTATTTGATCGTCACGCTGGATATCAATTTTACTTATGACATTTCATCTGATACTCTTTGACCTTGTTGACCTGTCAATATCCTTTACTGTGGTTTTTACTTTTGTTGTACATTTCAAGCTTTTACTGTGTATTTCAATAGTAAATCATTTAGTTTTTTACATGTCTCAGCATATGGTAGTTGGATATTGATCATATTTTTGTATATTTCATCTGTTTGTCTTTTAACTGTATGTTTTATCTACCTCCTTTGTTTTAGCATTTACTGTCTCTATGTAAAGGATTTCTTCTTTGTTTTAACAATTACTGTGTAAATGACTTCTACTCTATGTAAATGATAATTGTCTTTTAACTGTATATAGGATTTTGAATTCATTTCCTGAGAGAATCTAGAATAAATAGGTTTTATATGATCGCCTGCAAAATACAACAATTGTTAAGAAAAACATAGGCTGACAGGGAGGCGATAAATGGCTTTATTTGAGTTCAGAGGTCTGTGGACGGAGTCCTAACAATGTTTGTATGGTAATCAGAGGTCAAAATGGGCTACAGAGGCTTAGGGTGGTGCAGGAAGGGTTATGCGGGTTTCATTGTGTAAACATGCAAAAAGAGAGAAAATGAGGGTTTTGGTGTTTAAACAAGAAATGGTTAACTTTTTAAAAATTTGGCACAGAAAACAATAAGTGGATAGTGATGATTTTGGCCTTCGTGGGGAGGTAGTTTCGGAGGCTCATTGCACCACTTTTGGCCATGGGGTGGTTTTTCTCCAAGGGCAAGTGAGTTGACATGGGACTGCCACGTAACCCCAAGGGGCCCGAGCAAAACCACGAACCTCATGTGCTCTCGGGCGGTTAAATCTAGGAGATCAGGAGCACGTGATATTGCTGTGGGTCATTGGATTTGGGAGCGGATGATCTGATGACTATCGTGCAGTGGATTTGCATGGAGGATAGTCGGCAGAGATTAGTGAGGCCCACGGGTTAATTACAAAGGATTTGTAATTATTTTACGATATAAGTGGGGTTTAAGCATATTGCGATGGGTTTAATAAAGTGGGACTAGGGAATAAATACACTAGGGATATAGGTTAAACAGGTGAGGGTTTATTAGCCATACCCAGGGTTAAATGTGGGGTTTGTTTAACGACACCACGGGGTTGGGTTAAACGGGTTTTGTCGGGAAAATGGTGATTTGGGTAGTTTTGTTAAGTAATGCGGGGTGAAACAAAACTTAGGCTAAAGGGGTCTTTATAGGTTTTTAGGCTCTTTGTCGGGAAAAATATGGATTGGTGGAGTTAATTAAAATAAATTGGAGGGGGGGGAATACAAGTTAGGATAATGGGGTTTTATGGGTTTTTAGGGAAATTACTAGGGGAAAGTGATTTTTTCAAGGGGAAAGGGTTTCACACTAGGGAAAAGGGGTTTTTGGGTAGGACAATGAGTTTGGAGGGTAAATTGCTAGGAAAATGTGTGAAACCAAGGAGCAAAGGTGAAAATGAAGGGAAAAGGGTATTTTCATAAGAAATTATGGGATAATGGGAAATTAGTAAGTATGTAGTGGGGGATGAAATGAAATGGGGGGAAGTTAACAAAATCAACTTGTGAGCATCTTTTCACTTTCAAAACTGCTCCTGCATACTGAAACATTGAATTAAGCATGATAAATGTGCTTATGCTTCAATCAACTTTGTACTTCTGCAACCTTTCTTCTACCTACCCTTTATTTATCCTAACATTTTTTCTTCACTTAATTGGGTGCATTTAGGCTAGCAGACCCTTTTCTTTCCTTTTGTTTTGAAAAGAAAACTATCTAATTCTAACCTTATAACATCCAAGGGCTCAGATTAAACTGATGAGCTCCTTATTATTCTCTACCTAACTACTGATCTGCCAAGATTAAATAGTTTAGCTAAATCTTTATTGTCTAACTATAAACATGAAATTTAAAGCATGAACTAGTCAAGATTAAACTATTTGACTATCATGGTTTGTGGAATTTATGACAAGCTGCACACGACCATTATTTTGCATAATAAAGTAAAAAGTAGTGGCACTTTGACTTGCACACTTTTAGAGTTTATTGCTTTTTTCTTTTGTCTCTAACCTAACATTTTATTTTTGCCTTCATTCTTTAGGGCATTTATTCTAACATTTTCTTTAATATGGACATATTTAAAAAAATATGTCTTAACATTTTTATTCAATATCCCTTTTGTCCATATCCTAGCTTCACATTTTTTGAAAGATATTTTGATTTTTGGGACTAATTTATTTTAACTTGTCAAAACCAAAAAATGCTGCAACATTGGCTCCATCTGGGGACTGCTTTCTCCTATAGACATGTAGAGAATTTATAGATCCACGTGCCTTCTCCTTGGGCTATGGCATATTTCTATGCAAAAAAATCACACTGACAGCTTGAAAAGTAAAAGAAACTGGAGTTTTTACAATGGTAGTAAGAAAATCTACTTCAACTTCTCAGTATTGAATGTAATGTTTGAGAAACCTTCCATTTATAGGATAAGTGGAATATATACCCTCAAGAGTTGTAGCACAAAAGTGGTGTTTCCCTTTTGTTGGCTTGTTGGGGCTTGAGCCATGTTCAGAAGTGATTTAGCGAAACAAATCCTGAAACTATCGCCCTTTCGGCAACAGTTCGCGAACTGCGGACTGAGGTCTCACCCGAGGTAGTATGGGAGGGTGCTAGAACTAGGTTTTTGCACCCTAGGGATGTCTTAATGAAGTTTGGGAAGTTCGTGAACCACTTCTGCGCACTTGCGCTGCTCTGCGGAACTATCTGACCTTCGCTTAGCTCTATAAAGAGCGTGAAGCGATGTTGTCTAGATCCTTTATCCTTACTATATTATTATTATTATAGATCTGACTTAATTTTGTGGGTCTAGTATTCTTATTAATCATTCAATATTCATAACAAGTCCGTGTAGTCATAAATGCTAAAGAGATGCATAAGAATATAATAGAAGCGTAAACACATAGATCTACAAGAAGATGCACAATATTTCAGAATCAACTTATCTTTTATTAACTTCTGTTCCGTTACAATCCCAACTTTGCCTTGCGCACTCAACTACAGGGGTCCGCCCACACAGCTGTGGACTCTACTAGGCCTCTGCGCACTCAGCTGTAGAGCCTCTTTCTACTACTACAACCCAAGAATCGGACTTACAGACTCAGAGCGAATATCGCATTCAAAATCCCATCACTTAAGATCAACTCTCCAAAAACGAACTTCTAGCCTTAGAGCCTCACTCTATTTATACATTCCCATGGTCCATGGACCATGGGTAGGCTGACACACTCTCTATTAAATTACAATATTTTAGGGCAGACAACCCTAGACTCTCGCGCTCCGTGTCGGCATTTTTCGGGGCCTTACATTACATTTGACCAAAACTTCAGGCTACAAGCCCCAAAAAACTCGCTATGGGGGGGATCCACTACCCAACAGGCCCCCAACACAATCATCATGACTTGTCCTGAGTCACTTAGCTAGTGCGGTGATCTTTTCTCGGAGTCCATCCAACAACTTTTGCACTTCACAGAGATCTGCCACACATTCCTCCGCTGTTTGATATATCAATTGTGAAAGACTCTCTGATGCATCATTGTCAAAGTCACCCTCTTGCCTTTACGCATATGTGTCCTACATCTGGGCCAGGTTCCCCTTGATCATGGCGGTGACCGTGAATGCTTCCTCGAGCCAAGGCTAGATGCGTGCTTTAAGCTCTGCTTATTTCTAGTCTGCGGTGTCCACCTGTTCTTTCAGAGCTTGGGCCTCCCTCATCTTGGCCAATCACTAAGCAAGGGCAACCGTCTGTGTGGTCCCTCAGACATTGTCATAGGCCTGCTACAACTCCCATGCTTCTGTCTCTAATTTCTGTAGAGTTGGGTCCTCCTGCAGTGAAGTGAGCATGAAGAGGGACTGATCCAACAATCCCGTGCACTCCTGTAAAGCATGCTATATTTATTCCAACCCTGATTGAATGGCACAGTGCACTTGCTGTCTGACCGCCAGCAGTGTAGAGGGCTGTGTCTTCAACCTCGGCTCCGTGATCTACAAGTTTAGGTCCAACTGGATCCTCATTGTTTCCTCCTTTGCCTCGTGGAATCCACTGGCCAATTTGTGGATCCGTATACCTACTGGTAATTCGGTTGCAATCTCTAGCTCGGGGATGTGACGACATGCTTCCTAGATGATATGCTCCAACTACTGAGTCTGTGCTACCACTTCATCGTGTTGGAGGCTCAGCTGCTCAATGTTGATTCATTGTTCACTGAGCATCTGTATTGTGCGTCCTTCCCTAGCGTGGAGATCTATTGTCACTCCATCCTGCAGCTGGTATAATATCTCTTGTGGAAGGGTAGCCAAGTTTAGGCTAAGTCCCTTGAGCCAATCTACCACGGCTCTATCCTCCGTGTTGTCCACTGTCAGTGCTTCTTTCGGTAGCGAGACGGTATTTTCCATTTTGGCCTACAGAAATTACTCAGTTGCTGATGTACCCATAGCCCCATAGGTGGGTACCATTTCCTGCTGTGGGGGCCACACCTGAAGTTCCTGGAGTTGCACCCTGAGCACCCTCAACACATTCTGCTGCTTCGTCATTGCTTCCTGGAGTGCCTCCCTGGTGACTTCACAAACTGTGTCACCGATGTCATATAGGTCACCGTTAGTCAGTGTAATAGGCCCCCCATCCAACTTGGAAGCCTTGGTCTTCTTCCATGGCCCTGTACATTTCATCTTGTGTGACTGTTTTAATTATTTAGACGTGGTTCCTCGGTCCGCCCCTTCCGTCGTATCATCTATCCCATGCCTTGTGGTCAAGTTCGGGCATATTTCTTCCTTTGTCGTAGCAGTCCCTCCTGCTGCTGCCTTTTCCACAACAGCCTTTGCTACCTCCCGGGACACCCATACTTCTTCAGCTAGCTGTTCGTTCTACTTCTGTTGTGCTAGCAGCTTGGTAGTAGCCTTCTATCTTTGAATCTCCATCTCATCGTGCACCACCAAATCTGGTGTGTGCCATTCTGGTGGCCATGTGTCGAGCACCACGAAAAAATGTCATCTATTATGATGAAGGGGAGTGTGGTCCACTTCTACTTAGGATCCTTTCGTGCCTTGATATACACATTATGCATATCTATTTTAAAGTCTGCAAAGCTCTTCAGACTATCATATACCGAGGCAGGTAGGCATGGCCATTTGTTGATCCACAATCGGACGCTCACCTCTATCAATACCTAGAAGATCTTGGTTTCTTGGATTCACATGGCATCCTTTGTTGCCCATAGCGACGTGTATTTTGCTGCCTCTGGCCAGTCCTAGTCAAGGGGAGGAAACTGACTATCCTCAGGCAATTCTCCTGTAACCAACAGGATGGATAAGAGCAACCATGCTTAGTGGAAGGTATTAACTTGCTCTTGCACCTCCCTATAGCTCATTAGGAACTCGTCACAGAGGAATTGCACCCAGTTGAACCATACTCCTTCTGTGCATTGCTCGGCCAGCGTGATGACCATTACTGGTAGCTCATTGCCACGACATTTTCTCATCACCTTTCCTGCCAACAATCGGGCAGCGACGTGGACCCCTTTGTTCTAAATACTAGTAATAAAGTAACCCCTCTACTTTTTCTCCAACGTAAATTTCTTTTTCATGGCCTCCGCAATCGCCAAGTCTCCACTTGTGCCAGCTATTTCTGCAGGGTCCCTTCCCATACAGGGAAGCCAAGAAATCCTATAATGGGAATGGGCTCCTGCAACCACAAGTACCCATTGTGCACCAGGAAAAGCAATTGCCTAATGACAAATATCGTGATTGGGGCCCGATGAAAGTGTGGAATCGATAGGAGGTGGAGTAGCCCAGCCTCCTCCACCCCGGCGTAGCCAGTTCCGTGGCTGTAGTGTTGTAACTTCCCCCTCTGTGCTTTGTTCCATTGGCTGGCTAGTTTCTAAAAGAGGGAACTTCTCACTATTCACGAGGTCCGAGTCTTCAAACTTCATAGTGGGTACGTGGCCCATTAGCCCCCTAAGGTGCACTGCTAAACAGATCCAAAACACTCATTGAGTCTTTGAAAATTGTTTAAAAGATTGAAAAAATGGCAAGAGAAAAACCTTCAGGTAGGCATAAAAACACTATCGGGAGGAAAAAACCCAAGGAAGCAGTAAAAAAATAGAGCAGCGGAGGCTTGAGAAACGAATGCACAGCAGCCGTCAGATCTGGCCGATCAACGGTCTAGATCTAGTCGGCAGATCGCAATCGATGGATATCGGTGCAGACTATGTGGAACTTGTGATGGCGATCGGTAGAGTCAATGTGGACCGTCGATCAAGCGTGCAGATCGACGGCTCACGTTGCATCGCAAAATCGCAATTGGCCAACACAATAGAGCACTCACCAAATGGCCTGGGGTTATTGCAATATGCGATTGCGATCAATCGCATCGACGGATCGCAATCGGAGAAACATGATGGAGCGAGGCCTTTATACATGTATATGTACGATGTGATTAGCCAGACCCGATAGCATTGTTGTATAGATTTTGAGATCCGCAGAAAAGTCATTTTTAATGCATTTTCGTAGTTTTAACATATTTCTAAAATGCAAATGGGAACCTTGGAGCAAGACCAAAGCGACTTGTGATATGCGATAAGACCTGGACCCGAAAGGGTTCGTGAAGGGAAATATATAAAATTTGAAGTCCGTCATGAGCCATTTTTTGTATTTCCAATGTTTTGATGTATTTCTAGAGAAAACAAAGGGACAGGCCATTTGCGACAGGTGACAGCAATTGGGAATGGAAGCTTTGTTTGGCTCTGTTCGTATTTTTAATAGTTAAACAGGTGAACTAAAATAACAGAATATATGGCTGTAAGGGGAAAAGCAACAGTGCAACACATCCAAACCAGCAGAAGTGATCATGGAGCATCGCTGGCACAAGCGGGCTCGCTTACAGTGTAACAAATTACCAGAATGCGGTTACTTTGCTATTAGAAAAGAAACCTCCAAGCTCATGCGTGTCTAGTCATGGCATCAAGTCATTGAAAAGACAGAGAGGATAGATTAAGACACTTCGAGCCTTTAATATCTCAGGAGCATTGTAAAAAGCCTATAAATGGCTGAAAGTTAGAAGTATGAAGGGTTCAACTTTTGGAGACTGTGGAGACTCTGCTCCTCTCAACGTCTCATCTTCATTGCAACAATATAAGCTTCTTTTTCTGTTACATGTTCAATTCCCATTTTCTACTCTTTTCTAAGCTTGCACTTGAATAGGTTATTCATGTTTTCTTCTGTGTCTAATTCCAAATAACTGCCATCTTATCTCTACGTTGATAAATTAGATTAGCAAGCTTCTTTTACTTCCTATAGCTGGCCATTCATAAATGTTTATGTATGCATCTGCTGGTACAACCAGTATTATCCATCTATACATTGAGTTTATAAACTATTGAACATTAGTGGTCTAAAGCCTTGTAAAGTTGAGGGTGTTCATGCATGTCTTGAGTGAAAATAGAGTTGAAACAGTCATCTGACTTGATCCAAATCATCATCCATTCCAACAGTTCAGAGAACAATATTGAAGGTTTATATCTTACCAGGCATCTCTGAGCTACAACCTAGGAGAGCTTCCTGGAGTGATAACATAATTGGCGCCGTTGCTGGGTATAGGAGACTGAAGCTCAGCTTCCCTGGGAGATGACATAGATCCAACTTTGATGATAGACAAAGTCTGGGCACCTTTTTGGTTGTAATCATCTATCTGGTGACTCTACTGGAGGACGAACCTCTTGGAGACTCCACTCCATAGTTTTGGCTCAGTTTGTGAGGCATACTTGGAGAAACCCTTAGAAGCCACAAGCTGACACAATATATGACTGTGAAAAAATCATTAAAGAAAGAAAGGCATTGTAGAAAGGAGCATCAGGTTCAATTAGTTCTAAACAATCTCTTATATCTCTTCAAGAAAATCTTGTAATAGAACAAATACATGTTTGAGAGTGTAGCTTCTAATACTAGTAGTGAATACAAAATCTCATAAATTCATAAAGCTCCTTATTCTTTAGGTTCTCCTTTTGTTGTAAGCCTAAAGGAAACCTCACCTCCTATCCATCATACTCCTTTAGTCCTATCAATCACTCCTGAACCCTCTATCATTCAGACTTCGAGTACCCTTATATCCACCACAGCTATGGGAAGTCCACAAGCATCTACCAAAATGGAAAGAATCATAGCTGATAGGTATGGACCTCTAGTATTGCCCACTCCTTTGAATGCCATGCCTACTGGAGAATATCAGAAGTATATGCCTAAGTCCACTGGGACTAAAGGTGTTACAGCTAAAGAACATCTTGAATCATTCTATAGCTATGCTGATAACCTAGACATTAGGGAAGATGATGTGTGAATGAGAGTCTTTGTCCAAAGCCTAGATGGAGAGGCTAGAAAATGGTTTAGAGAACTAACCCCAAGGTCTATAACAGATATTGAGGCTTTAGATGATGCATTCCTAAAGAATTGGGGGGATAAGAAGGATCTACTCTACTACCACACCGAGTTTGGGAACTTAAAGAGGGAAAATGGTGAGTTGTTGTCTGATTTTAATAAGAGGTTTAACCATATGTACAACAAGATACCAGCTGAAGTAAAACCCACCACTACCTCTACTAAACTCACCTATGCCAACACCTTTGACTCTGACTTCTGTCTACTATTGAGGGAAAGGTGATGTACTACCTTGGCTGATATACATGATGCAACCTTGGAAGTAGAATCAAACATCATGGCTGTAGAGAAGCTCAAGGGAAATGTTGATAGAAGGAGATAGAGGGGCGAGTCTTCATCATCTTCAGATCCCAAGATAGATAAAATGACTAAGATGATAGAGTCATTAGCCTCTGGAATCTCTAAATTAAAGGTTGAGCAGCACCCTAGGAAAGGAAGAGTTCCTAATACTTTTGCTCCTAGAAATCCAAATCCATATAGAAGAGCTAATGAGCAGTTGCAGATTCTGCAAAGAAGTAAAGATGCCAATGAAGACCAAAGGGTGAAGACCCCTTTCCAAAATGTAGTCATGGAAGAAGAGCAGTTTGAAGAAGATGATGAGATCCATTGTTTGGACGACAAATGCAGTGCCTCCTTTTTGACCTCAGCTGCCTATGAAAAGACATTATTCAATGACTAGATCAACCAAGAATGGGATGGTGAAGCTATTCTGCAAATTGAAGATTGGCACATATAGGATTTGCGGTCGAAGATGAATAATGCCAGGGAAACTCCTATTCAAAGAGTTGTTGTCCCTGTAGTACATCAAGAAAATAAGCAAAAGTGACCGACAGTTGATCCCATCATCCTCAAAGCTCCATTTCACGAGGAAAGAGGCCTTGACAAGTCTCCTTCTCCTTTTAGTTTCGAATTAGAAATCCAGAAGCTAAGAATACCTATACCTCTGATTGAACTAGTGAAGAATGAGTCCTTCAAAAGATCTATCCTTGAGGCCCTTGAGCCTAAAGCCATCCAAGCCTCTATTGAATATGTAAAACTGCAAGATGACAAACCAACTATTGTTCTCAGCCCAATGACTAAAAATTATGATGAAAACTCCCCATCATTCTATGTCTCTCTAGCTATTCATGACAAAATCCTTCATAACTACCTTCTGGAACTAGATCCAACCATAATATAATGCCCAAGGCTATCATGGATGAATTGGGTCTTGACATTACCAAGCCTTATCATGACCTATTTTATTTTGACTCTAGAAAAGTGAAATGTCTAGGATTAATCAAGGACCTAGCCATCACTTTGTCTTAGCTGCCCATGAAGAGCATGATGATGGATATTATGGTAGTAGATGTACCCCCCAATTTTGGCATGTTTCTTTCCAGAGGTTGGATCAAGAGATTAGGTGGATCATTACAAAATGATCTGTCCTACGCTACTGTCCCATTTTTCGGAGGTGAGAGAAGGAGATTATACAGAGAAGATTAGTTGGATTATGTCATCAGTGATGAAAGGAATCCCACTAATCATGCCATTTATGCTGTCGACACTGATTTTGGAGCTTGTATTCTTTAGATTGAAGAATCCCAGGTGGCCTCCACGTAGCTTAAGAAACCAGTTTGCCAAATCATAGAGGAAGAAGGCCCACAAATTTGGGACATGTTCTTTGATGGAGCTTGCTCTAAGGAAGCTGCAGGGGAAGATGTAGTTCTTGTGTCCCCCACATAGGAATGCATTTATTTATCTTTCAAATTAACTTTTCAGGTCACAAATAAGATAGCAGAGTATGAAGCCTTGATATCGGGCTTAAACGCTGCTAAAGAAATGGGCATCAAAGGTCTGAAAGTGTTTGGAGACCAGACCTTATCATTCAGCAGGTCAAAAAAACTTTCCAAGCAAAGCATCTAAGGATGAAAGCATACAGAGATGAGGTATGGAAGCTCAAGGACTCTTTTAATATTTTCAGCATTTCTTACATCCCGAGAATGAAGGACCAACTTGTTGATTCCCTTGCTATCTCTGCTAGCACGTTTATTCCTCCTTTGCCTCCTAAGTTGACTTATGAAGTTCAGGTGAAATATAGACCATATCTGCCTGACAATGTCAAATACTGGAAAGTTTTTAAAGATGATGATGGAATTAATAGATTTTTACAAGTCGATGAGGAATTTTCTGAAATGCACATTGACCAAGAAAATGAAACCATGGAAGAATGCAACTAGTCCAAGCTAAGGGACGAGATTGGTCAGGATAGCATTGTTCAGCTGCCTAGTAACCATATACCCAAAGGATTGGTTCCCCTAGAAAAGTTGTTCGATCATAATGATGTACCTTATAAGCCTACCAAAAAAGAAAATAAGTCTACTATTCATAAACATAATGTAGGGAGTCCAGCCCATCCAAAGTACATAAATCTATCCACTCACTTGTCTTCTGCCTAGAGTTCCGAGTATTGCACCATGATGAAACAATTTGCTGATATTTTTGCTTGGGAATACAATGATCTTAAGACCTATGACACCAACATCATTTAGCATAAGATTCCACTGGAGAAGAACACCATCCCTTTAAGCAGAAATTAAGACCTATCAACCCTCTCTTGTTTCCTTTGATGGAAAAGGAAATCAAGAAGCTGTTGGATGCCAAGATCATAGTTCCCCTAAGGTATTCAAAGTGGATAGCTAACCTTGTGGTAGTAAGAAATAAGAATGGAGAAATTAGGCTTTGTGTTGACTTCAGGAATCTAAATAAATGCTCTAAAAAAGACAACTACTCCCTACCTAAGATGGAATATTTTCTGCAAAAAGTTTCAGGGGGTAGAGTCATGTCTTTCTTAGATGGATTTTCAAGTTACAGTCAGATTGTTGTACATCCAGAATATTAGGAAAAGACTGCCTTCACTACTCCTTGGGGCACTTTCATGTACTCCAAGATGCCTTTTGGACTGATGAATTATGGGGCTACTTTTCAGAGGGCCATGGACATAGCCTTTTTGGGAGAGAAGGACAAGTTTTTCCTTATTTACCTTGATGACATAATAGTCTTTTCCAGCACTCACAAGGACCATTTGCAGCATTTGAAGAAGGTGTTTCTAAAGTGCAAATAGTTCAAAATTTCTGTGACCCCAAAGAACTCAGTTTGCTCTAGAAGAAGGAAAACTTTTGGGACACAGTGTTTCTGCTGAAGGTGTGGAGATTGATCTAGCGAGAGTTCAAGCAATTCAGACATTGTCCATCCCAAGGTCAAAAAGGGACATTCAATCCTTCCTGGGTAAGATTAACTTTGTAAGGAGGTTCATTCCAAACTTTGTAGAACTAGTGAAGCACATCACTTCCATGTTGAAGAAAGGATCAGAAATAAAATGGATAGATGCTACAAGAAGCTCTTTTGAAGCCATCAAACAAGATATCATGGAATCTCCCACTCTAATTAGCCCAGATCACACCAAGGAGTTTTATATTTTCTCTTTTGCCTCTTATGATACACTTGCAGCAGTTCTGTTGCAGAAAAATGATGAAGGTGTTGAGCACCCTGTGGCCTTTTTCAGCAAAACTCTGAGGGATGCCGAACTAATGTATGACCTTATTGAAAAAAAAGCTTATGCTCTCATAAAATATTTAAAGGCATTTAGAATTTATGCTCTGCATTCAAAAGTGGTTGCATATGTACCTTCAGCCTCAGTAAAAGATGTCTTAACTCAGCCACATATTGATGGAAAGAGAGCTAAATGGATTGCAAAATTCATAGAGATTAACATAGAGGTGAAGCCCACTAAGCTTGTCAAAGGCCAGGGCTTGGCTAAACTTATGGCTGAGGAAAATTGCAGTTTGTTAGACATCAATTGCATAGGTTCAAATTCAGGTGATAAGCAAACAGAGGAAGCAATTGAAGAGTAAGAGCAGAATCAGCCTTTGGCTAAAAATCTAGCCACCTGTGAATGGTATTCCAGTATAGTTAATTTTTTGCGGAAGCTAGAAGTTCCTCCAGGGCTTAGCACAAGTCAATCCCAGGCCATTCAGCTCAAAGCAACCAAATTCTGCATTAATAAAAACTTACTTTATTGGAAAGACCCATCAAGTATCCTCTTGAGATGTCTAGATGAAGGACAATCTGTGGAAGCCATGCACCAGTTCCATTCTAGCATCTGTGGAGGGGAATCATTATTGGAAAACCACAACCCACAAAGTATTGAGAGCTAGGTATTATTGGCCTACTCTGTTCTATGACGTGTTTTCTTTTGTGAAATCTTGTGGCAAATGTCAGAGGTTTGCAGGAAGACAATAGCTAAAATCTCTGCCCTTGAAGCCATTACATGTCAATGGTCCCTTCCAGCAGTGGGTTTTGGACTTCATAGGTGAGATTAATCCACATTCCAGTGGCCAGCACAAATGGATCTTGGTAGCCACTGATTACTTCATCAAATGGATTGAGGCTGTACCCACTAAAAATGCTAATCATCAGGTTATCATAAAGTTATTGAATGAGAATATTTTCACTAGATTTGGTTGCCCAACCAAACTAGTCACTGACAATGCAATAGCTTTCAGGGCAGAAGAATTGGTGGACATGTGTGAATCCATGGGCATTCAATTGGTGCATTCTACCTCATATTATCCTCAAGGCAATGGCCTTGCAGAATCATGTAACAAGAGTCTTGTAAGGATAATAAAAAAACTACTGGAGAACAACAAAAAGAGCTGGGATTCCAAGTTTAAGTTTTCACTGTGGGTCGACAGAGTTACCAACAAGAAGTCCTTAGGAAATTCTCCATTTAAGTTGGTTTATGGCGCTGATGCTATTTTTCCTATCCAGCTGATTCTCCCTGTGGCCAAATTCTTTCAAGAAGAACAGGATGAAACAAATGACATAGTAAGGAGAATGAATAACCTGCTTGAATTACAGAAGATCAGAGAATAGCTGGTTGAGAAGTCAAAACTTCATTAGAATAAAATCAAAGAAACCTTTGAGAGGAAGGGAAAAGTGGGCAATTTCCAAGTTGGTGTGTTACACAGCAATTTTACACCATCCCTGCTACCCCTCTCCCATATTTTGGAGGACTCATTCCGAGGCCTATGAGAAGTGACATGGCCTACAAACACTTGCATTGAATTCCCCTGAACATGAGCTTTATTTTCAATGAAGACATCTCCTGCTTAAAAACCCTAAAAATAGCTCTTTTTCCATTGGTGTGGTTCCATAGTGCAACCCTCGCACCAAGGGGACAAATCCTCTAAAGAGGGCGTGCCAATTGGCGCTCTGTCATAGAGTCGCACCCACACCAACCATAATCAGAGGTTTTTTTTAACAAACAAACGGTGGAAGTTTCATCCTAACAAATTCCTGGACTGCTATCTATCTTGAGTTGGGTGGTTCAGCTATGGATTTCCATAGAGAGGAAGTGGTTTGCCACCTCTCATGGAAGCTTCCTTGATGATATGGGCAATCCCATGATTATTGGCTATGATCCCAACTCCCCTTCCTCCATCTATAAAAGCTTGCCCATTTTCCTTTGCAAGCTAGTTCCAGAGTTCAGAGATTCAGAATTGTCAAATTTCCAAGAGCTTCATGCTGCAAGAGCCTTCTTGATTCCCATAAGGAAAAATCCAAGCAAGGAGATTATTGTTTCAAGATCCAAAGAGAGAGAGGCTTGTCCTTATTCCTGAAAGGCTTTGCAAGACATGTGCTGCTGACTACCCGCTAAAGGAGAATCCAGCGTCAGAACTTTGGTTGTATTCCTCTTTGATTAATTATTAATGAACAACTATGGGTTATGGTTCCACTCTTGTTGTTATTTGTGATGATGATGAGTTATTTCCTTTCTAACTGACATATAGTTGCATATGTTGGATTTTATGCTTGTGTTTGTGTCATTTCTTGTATGTGCAGGTGTCCATTCACAGAGATCGTAAGGATTGTGAATGTCGGAGCAAAGGAATGGGAGCACCACCTCTCCTACAAACAATAGCGTTGGAATCCAGGTAGGCCTTCATCACTGGTCTGTTAATTTGTAATTAAGAACTTGTGCTATAGCGTTTGATGATTGTTGCTAGACCCGGTCTGGGCTAGTAGGGATCGCCTCTGTCTGCAGAGGGGATTTACCTCCTCAATAATTTGGCGACTCCACTAGGGAGCTTGTCTTTCCTTTTTGGTTGTTTCTTGATTTTTTGCTTGCTTGGTCAGCCTTTTGGGCTGGGTTCTTTTGCTGTTTCTTGCTTCTTGATTTACCTGGTTATCATTGGCCTAGTCTTGGATTGCTTATTTTTAATTTTGGCACAGAAAACTTGACTGGCGTCCTTTTCTGCATGACAATCTCGCCAATTGGCGCAAGTTGTCAATTTATCACCCACACCAATCCTTAAAAGGCGCTAGTTTCAGCCTGACAGTCGCTCCAGGCCTAGGAACTACTAAAGTTTGCTTGATTTTAAGCCTTCTGATCTTGGTCTTTGTTTTGGATACATTTTCTTGACTGCTTGAGTGTGTTGGAGTCCTGTTTGACTGGTTTTAACCTTCATCCTTTGGTTGTTTGCCATTTTCTATTGATTTCACGTTTTTAGCCGTAGGGCATCTAGTGGCTTTGTGTGTCAAGCCTTCCTTAGGAGTTTTTGATCTTTTATTAGTCCAGTCGACTTTCTGATTTCTCCCTTGCACTTGTTTAAGTGGTTGTTAATCATTTCATTGCATTGTTTGAGTGACCTACCTCTTTTTCACTTAAACTCCGATTTGTTTCGCTTTGGGCCTAGATTACACTGCTCATTTGTGTCTTTGGGACTTTTCTCAGTTTTGAAAGACTGCTTTGTCATTTAGGGATCTGACTGTGCTTGCATTGAGTGAAACTTGCTTGTTTTTTCTCTCTTATTATCATTTCTCAAATTTTGTTTAGTGCATCTTGCCCTTAATATTAAAAAAAAATCTCTTTTGCTTTTCATTAGTTAATGTGAATTAGAGCTTTTCGTTGTTATTAGTGATTAGTGACTTTGAAGAAAAGTTTTTGATTTCCATTCACTGCATTAGAGATATCGTTGGTTCTTTTATGATCATTTTGTTTGTGTGAAATCTCTCAACTCTCTTATAGTTAGCATTCAACTCTCTTATTGTTAGCATTCATCGAATAAAATGATATATTGTGGCATATAGCTTGCATTTAGGAAATTTTGAGACGTTACATATGGTAAGGCCTGAAAACTGAAACAAAATCCAAAATAAACTTTAAAATGAACTGAATGAATCTAATAATGCATTGGAACATAACACACATTGTTTAAAGGTCTAGGCTAGAGACATGCTCCCGCGTTGTTAAACCTAGTCACTTTTGTTTCCACTCAAGGTTGGGTGATTCCTCCTTCTGTGACTCAACAGTGGTCTAGCATGGAATTGTGTTCCCAAGTACCATCGAGTATATGGGGAGACCCCACTAGGTTATCATCCTTTATCCATAGGAAGCCATGTCTACCACCTTACGACCCATAATGCATCGAACACAACATTCAGGAAGATTAATTGTTGTACGGAAAGTCCTTGGTTTTCATACGATTGCCAAGGTGTATATGCAGTTTTACGGATTGTCTGGTAAACCTTTTACCTACTCTCCCTGAGCAGTCATTTGACCTTTTCTGACTCCCTAAATGTGAAAGGATCACCAAGCGCTTGTCCTTCCACACTTGTTTTGAATCTGAAAGTCATAGAGTCACCTTTTATCCATTTCTTGACACTTAAAACATGAAATGGTGAAGTTTTTTAATTTCAATGTGGTAAAAAATTAAATCACCCGCGATCACACGCCCTGTTAGATTCACTTTGTTGGCCATTTGATTGTGTGTCTTGACTTTTTTTTAGCCCTGTGTGTGATTTTTAGTTTTTGATGGCAACTTTTCCAGAATTCACCAACCCAGGATTCGCCTCTGACGAGAATCCTGGTCATTTTCCTCCTTTTGGGAATGTTGGTGCTCCTTACATGGCAACGTTGTCCCTTCCTGGGTTAACTGTAGGGTTGCCTGTTTGGTTGTTCTCAACCTTCGTGGTCCCTAGTGTCTCAATTACTGGTCAATCAATTCCTCCACACGAACAACATCATGTTGATTCCAAGGTGTACCTCTCCCCTTCTTTGCCTGTTTCTACGTCCTCATCTTCTACTTCACCTGGTGAAAGTCTGGATTCAAGTAACCAGGTGGCTAAGAAGAAGAAGAAGAAGAAGAAGAAGAAGAAGAAGTCTCATAAGCGAGAGGCTAAAAGTGCAGCTACTACTCCGAGTACAGCTTAGGTCAGAACTCCTTCTGCCCCTCCGCGGAAGGTTAAGTTTCCTTGTAAATTGTGCAAGGGAGACCACCTTCTTCGTGATTGTCCTAGCATTCCTAGGATCTTAGAAGTATGGTCTCATGATCTGGCTCATCCCTCATCATCCTCTAAAGCTCATGGTGATGCTACCCTATCAACTGGCAATGGTAAGAAGAACGGGAAGATTCGATTCCCCTGTAGGCTATGTGAAGGCAACCATCTCCTTCACCTTTGTCCGCTCATGGATAAAGCTTCCATTGTTTTGGAAAGTCTTACATCTTCTTCACCCTAGCTCCCTGTTGGTTATCACAGGCTCTTTTCAGATCCCCCCCCTGTCGACAAACAGATTGACTTAGATCCTTCTCTTGTCCATCCTCCTCTTTACGAATCTGGCTGTGTTAACCCTGTTCAGGACCAACCATTGGTCAGAGAGAGTGTCAACTTGGGTTCATCGCCTGTTGATCACTCTGTTTCAGAGGGGCGTCATGCTCATATTCTTCTCATCTCATCAGATTCTCCTGAGTCCAAAAACGACCCTCCTATCTCGGCTGATCCAGAGAGTCCTTCTTCGGTTCCTTTAGAGCAGGGGGGAAATCATACGATTCCCCCACCAAGTAGTTCAGTCGTTTCCTCCGACTGGAGTCACCTGACTGCTTTCCGCCTTCCATCCCATGTGCCTTTCTAGATTATAGTAATGCCTATGATACGACAATACCTAGCACTGTCTTGGATGAGGGTGCATCTGCCAGTCTTATGCCTTCCACTACTTGGCAAGCTTTGGGCTCCCCACAGCTTGTGCTGGTCGCACAGAATCTGATGGTGTTTGACGGAGGAACCAGTCAACCATTAGGGATCCTTCCGAAGTTCCCTATTACTTTGGGAGGCAAAACCATCTATATATACGTATTGGTTACCCAAGGTGCTTTAGATTTCAGTCTTCTCCATGGTCGTGACTATGTTTATGCCGTGGGGGGCCTTGTCTCTTCACTTTTCTGTGTGGTTTGCTTTCCACACGATGGAAGAATCATGACTATATATCAATTATCATTCTTTAGTCCCCTGGTGCCTCTTGCGTAGTTGTCATCCCCTCCTGGTTTTTATCCACTAGTTGTATCTGCCTCGCCGCAGGTCAACTACGTGGCCACTTATCCCGTGCCTATATCCAATGATGCCATTGTCGTGCATAGTGTCCTGGGGGCATTGGGTCCTGACTTCCAAGATGTTTTCCTTCCACCGGGCATGACACTCTTGGAAGCAATGATTTCCTATTCATTATGATGAAGTTCGTTTGGAGCATAGTTCACTTTCCTATGTCAAGCTCTTTAAAAAATGAAACTGGGTCTGGTCGGAGCATAGTTCACTTTCCTATGTCAAGCTCCTTAAAAAATGAAACTAGGTCTGATCGGAGCATAGTTCACTTTCCTATGTCAAGTTCCTTAATAAATGAAACTAGGTCTGGCCGGAGCATAGTTCACTTTCCTATGTCAAGCTCCTTAAAAAATGAAACTGGGTCTGGTCGATCATAGTTCCTGATCTTGTGTCAAGCTCGTTAAAAATGAAACAAGGGTTATGAGGATAGTTCTTTTACTATGTCAACCTCATTAAAAAATGAAACCACTCCCTTTCCACATCGAGTTTTTTGATTAAGATCTCGTAAAATACAAGTCGAGTCTTTCCAAGATCTCGAAAGTGAACCTTCATTCCATCCACTTTGTTGAATGCAATAAAGCTTGGGGGGCATGTACCTCATTTTGTGTCATTATGCTGGGGGCATGCAAACTTATAACAAGCATAGTTTTTCATTTCAAGCTTGTGTAAACATGAAACTGAATCCAA